>JAJOZX010004771.1:0-305000 GCA_023014485.1 Bathynomus jamesi | reverse complement strand
ATAATAAACGTTCTAATGCCACATAATTTATTTTAAAATAAGAAGACCAACTAGTAAAGTATTGCGATAGCGTGGCCTGAGCCCAATCTAGATGCGTTACTTAGGTCTATATACAGTACGTCACCGTATGTAATTATTTTATAAATTAAACTTAGACTTTATGCTTAATATAATTCTATTTTGTTTTACGAAGAAAACCCAATAGACCTATGTACAAAGTAAAAATAACAGCCAAGAAGCTCATTTCTCTACAACCTGGGGGTGAGTGTGCCCCAAGGATCACATGAACCAGAGCAGAAACAGAATAAGCGGCCAACTCAACCAGCGGTCGGGAGCGAACCAGCGCTACACCGCTCGGAGTCCGCCACCGTAACCGCCCTTATACAAAGTACCTAATTTGTAAACATTTTTTTTTCCAGATTCATAGAAGATGTTTTGAAAGTAATATAAATATAGGACTAAGTTCATATTATTATTATTATTTTACATTTAACTATGATTCAAAATATAGAAAATGGTGTAGTTATTTGCAGTTGGTTAGAAACAGTTATTTGATGCCACCCCACCCCCCAAAAAAGATTAACTCGAAAGTGTTTCATATCAAATTTAGTAATGCCCAACACCTGCAATGTAAAAATTTTAACAGCAGCACAGCATCGTTCGTATTTCCATCGAAAATTTGTCACGTCATAGTGGTGTCGTGTTTCCGTCCGTTAGTGATTTTATAATGTTAAAAAAAAAGAAGCGTGATCAGGTACTGAAAGTTTGCATTTTTAATTTGCTGCTGGTACAGTATAGGGACGATACAATATATGGTACACAGTCAGCTGTTACTCGTTAAGAGAGTTATGAGGGCTCAAAGATGCTTTATACCATTTTCAATGAAGCGTGTAACCGTAAACCACTAGTGTAATGCGCCAGATTTTATTTATTTATATTATTTATCTTCATTCTTGCAGAAATATGACGCCACATTGCCATTAAGAATGTTTACAGTGTAGAAAGAATCATAACTCTGAAATGGATCAGAGAATAATTTATTACCCGTTTTGGATATTAATATCGTACTATCCTCTCTAGTTTATCTCTAGTTTATTTTGCGCTTGATTGCAACCCTCACATTTTTCATAATATGTCAGAAATAATAGGAAAAGCTGAAGAGAGAGTTTTTTAAAAATGGCAATATCATTTTTAAAAGTACTATTTTTTTTAAGATAAAGATCGGCTATTCTATTCACATTGTATTTAACTTTAAAATTTGTGAATTTTGAAAAGGTCGTTGATAGATCGGTACATACAGACTTTTGAATTAGATTTTGGCTCATGTTGAATCAGGTAGGTAAGAGATTGATGGATGTTCGGGTAACCTATGAATCAAAAAAGAGTAGGTTCTAGGACTTAGCATTATTTCACTACGCTTCAGTTGACCTGGTTTCTCATCGTTACCTAGACTCAGGCTGTTTTGTATTTAGTACACGCTTCGGCTTAGGTCTGGACTTGTACATAAAATTATAAATCTAACCTATCGGCTTAAAATGGCTTTTCATCCATAGGCCTAAGTAAGGTAGCTCGAGTCATTCCGTCTCAGCTACGGTTTGGATTAATTAATAGAGGCCAATAGCCTACTTAGGTTTTAAGAGGCGTAAGTATTGGCCTGTCTTGTGTATAGCTTTTCTCTAGATGCGGTTTAGTTCTTAGAGGCGTGGGAAGCAAATTGAAAACAAAAACTAGAATTCATTTGATTCTGGGAACTTGGCTGAAGTCTATGACATCCAGTTCTAACACTATTTTACTGATAGAATCACTAGTATATAGGCCTTATTTAAATTATGATATAGTACGTTATTTAGCAGTTTGTTTCAAGGGTTTCAAAATAGGGCCTATTCGATTTATTTATTAAAGAGACATCTAGAAAAAATGTAACAGAGTTGTTTAACCTCCTTCGCAACGTTTAAGGTCATATGATGGAGGGGACCTGCTGCCTTACGCGAGATTTGAACCATATAGTCTGGACGCAGAAGATGGTTTCCAACCCAATGTCGCTTAACCTATAATTATAAAAGTTTCGCTAGCAGTACCCCTGGTAGGGATTAAGGGTTAACTTCGTTGATCAACGGGAGCTGTGTTACGACTTTGGCTACAACGTAGCCCTAGTTTGAAAACATTGATGGGTCCGTACGGTACTTGCTTCTATTCTCTCTTGCTGGAGCACAATTGGAAAATTTGACCAAATTTGTTGCGTTACCTACTTTTCAAACTAAAAAATAGGATATTAGTTTCAAATCTGGCACGGCATTAAACGTCGTATACAGTCTCATCTGCTATTGCCTGGCACTGAATAGTAAGTAGTCTGAAAAAAGACGTGGGTGTCACTTCCGTGACGCCAATCCCCTTTTCGATGTGTGCATCACTTCAATAATATTTTTAAGATTTGAGCTACACTCTGCCTAATTTTTCGTACTCGGCCAAGAATCCTAGATCCTAATTATTGGGCCTGCTACTTAGCAACTCCTTTCCTGGGCCTAGGTTCACTCCTATAGGTCCTATACATTGTTTTGCTCCCAAAAAGCATAGATTTTATTCGATTCTCTTGAATAGGTAGATCTGGATTAGCTTCCAATTTTTTTTTTTTTTAATCAGTCATCAGTCAAAAGAGTAAGCCATTTTATTTTTAAAATTGAGTGTATAAAGTAGCCAAACACTAGTTTGTCCGATTTTTAAAAATACAGTACTGTAATTTGGGAACTTAATAATAATATCTTTCGCCACAGTTGCAATCAATAAAGGTACGTATATTTTAACAAATTATATCTAAATTAAAATGTATTTTTAGAAATATTTTTTAGACATTTTATTTTTATTTTAATTAAATGCCAGTAGAACAAATAAGCAAAAACAAGATATGACAGTTTTATAGATTTGTTAGAAATCAGGATATCAACACGTTAGTCGGACTGACTGAGTTTGAATCGTAAAAATGCGTCTCGTTATTAGGCTAGGCCTAGTCTGTCTGCCTGATGGGTTAGTAAATTTATCATAGTCTAGCCTTATTCCTTCACCATTTAGAATGAAAATAGAATTTTTAAAATTTTATATTCATAATTTATCTAAATTTTTTATTTTATATTATCATTAATTCTAAAAACTTTAATATTGTTTTGGCCAAATAGCCGTGTCTGTATTAGTCCTTGGGCTTAGGAGAGTAGAGCCAAAGGCTTACTGAACAAGAAGCTAATTTTTTTTTTAATATAGCTGAAGGTAGTCGCTTAATTACAGGAAGGCCTTCAAAACCTTTACTTTTTGGGATAAAATACATCTGGAGGCGTTAAAAGTTTGAGAGAATTGTGTAATTTGTTGCACTAAGATCATATGCATTCATTAATGCTTTTGAATAAAAATAACCTAATTCAATATTTGGCTATCATGTTTTGACAAAGCCCTACGCACGACTAACCGAAGATAAGGGGGTCATATATGTATAGGCTAATGATTTTTTTAAGAGTAAAAATTTCTTGTGTAGGCAATTTAACTACAGCGTGAGGAACAAATAATTTTAGTTTTTTGTAGGCACCATTCCTTAAGATTTTCGCACGTCTGTCTCTCTAATTAGCCCTTCAGCGGCCTGAGGTCTTTTCCGAGACTGAATAAAATTGTCTGGCGTTAGCCAGAACAAAATCAGTAAAACTATACTGGGGGCACTAAAGGGTTAAGAGTATCTTAATTCACTTGAGAGTAGGGCTACAAAAGGTTCTTCCTAGTACGTTGTAAAAGCCATGTTAACTTCTTCATTGATACAATAACAGCCAAGCCACTACATGTCAACAATTTAGTAATCAATTGGATTAAGGGCTTGAATTTTATATTAAAGTCTATCGTAGCTTATATATATATGTATTGTGACTTATGGTATCTGTGAATGGAGTTAAAATGCACCTCGAGGGCTCGCTATCAGCTCATTTTAGCTTTGCTGTTGATTGTCTATGGGATTCATAAGTAGATTAACATGTTTTACGGCTGATTAGGGTATCCGTTTCATTCACAAAGATGAGTTGTTCGTTCTCGCATTCGCAAATTTCAATCGGTAATCGGTATTCTTCGTTATGATGATAGTACCGCACCCCAATCCTTCGGTACCGTATTGCTTAGCATTTAATGAGACGGATTTTTTTTTATTGTGTTACGAAAGGATCTCTGAATTTGAAAGGTCTTATTAACAGGTTTGAATGGGACGGGGGTAAAGGAGGGACTCGAGCGGGTGGGGAAGTGCTTGGTTTTCTCCCTCCAATCCCCCATCGCTCGTGCACTCCTATACCTCCCTCCCACCCAGTCACCCTCCTTCCTGATTTCCTTCTCCTACCTCTCCTACATTCCTGGCGTGTTCGAGATACCTCTCGCTTCGGGTTGGGACCTTAAAAATACTGGTATTTAATAATCTCCCCCCCCCCCCATCTTTCGACACTCCCATAATGTAAAAGTTTGCCTCGTGGATTGATTCCCCGTGGACAGTAATTTACTTTTCTTCGGGCGGAATAATACTTTTAATTTATTTGCATTGAGGAAGAACATACGGAAATTAGAAAAAGGTTTGTGCTTACTTGGTTAAAACGGATTGCATTTGATTCGATTAGGTTTCATTCGTAAGCTCACTACACCCGGGTTAGATCTAGTTAAATTTATTTCCCAGATTCTAGCTAGGCCCTATAAATCTACTGGGGTTGCCGTTCCCCGCATGAGGGGCAGTTGATTTTTTTAAAATAATGTTGATCATTACACAGGTCAACAAAAAAACATTTTTTTTTCGTTGCCAAGGAAATTCGTACGAATTTAGGTTATTTTGGGGTTGCTGAATTCCAAAATGAAAGTAGTTTTTCCGATTTGGCTCTAGTTCTTGAGATAATGAATACCCTCAATTAATAGGAAACGTAACCATAACGCGTGCATATGGGAAACTACCGGAACATTCTAGATGGTGAGACCAAATAAAATGCCATTATGTATTTCATGTGTTTACTTTTGTATGATTTGAGACAATTTCAATGCGATTTGTAAGTAGGCTCCGCCTGAACATTAAATTTTTTGCATTTTTACGTGTTTCAATGGGGTACCAATTATCTCATAAATTAGAGCCAATCTAGCAAAACCGATGTCATATTCGGAATCAGCACCACAAAGTTACCCCAAAATCACTCTAATATGATTGGCAATAAAATGAGTGTTGACCAGTGTTATTTTAGTGTATTTAATATCTCCCACCACTACCCCACCTTAGGGCGAGTCGGCGGAGAACAGAAGCTTCCCGTTGGGGCCTATCAAGGACGTTTTGAGTGAGATGTTTTTTTTGTCTTTAGCATCCGTGTATCGGAGTCTGAACTCTTACAGAATGCCGCCGGTGAGCAGTCGTCTAGCTTCCAGTTTCAATTAAGTAGATGTAGGATTATGACCTAATTCACCACACTATAAGGTACGGTAGGCCTACCCTATGTGTCCGGCTCAACATGGTACGAGTCAGTTGCTGTTCAACTTGCATAGCATAGGTTAGTCGTATGGAGGTTGTAGTTTCACCATGATGATGATATATAAATTCAATTTATGATACAAGGTTTCGTATGTTGTATGGTGTAAGTCATTTATTATATAACGTGGGTTAAGCGGGTTGTAGTTTCAATATGAGATCGTTCTAGTATAAATCGAAGTGTTTAGTCATTTTGTTTCCAAATCTCTTTCGCTATCTTCGTAAACAGTTAAGATATCAGTACTGCCTGGATCACGTTCGCCATAGATACGGGTAATTCGTGCTTTATTTAAATTTTTCATTGTAGGCCTATTTGGCTTTTCGCTGAGGCCTGACTAGTTAACTTTTAGAGTTTGTTGCCCTGAGCTGGCAGAGTGAACGTAGAGCTTCGAACATTGCCTTCGTGAATCCGCATAAAATTAACATTTGAGCTTTGGGATAACCTCTAAATTGTAAACAACGAGAGCCGCATTCGACTTTCAGAAAGTTGTTCTAGACTCGTTTAGGCCCCCTCCTTTCACCTCGGAATCCCGGTAAAGTTTTCTTTCGCCATGGTAAGTGTCTGGGCTCCTGTTCCTTTAATCTTTCGTCGTAACTAACGTCTGAAGTCTGAACCTAATTGTTCGAAGTCAACCCACCAGATCTTCATCTTATGGGCGTGGGCGGGTGGACCCACGCCGAAGGAAAGGAGATGGTTACCGGTTTTGTGGTTTATCTAATGCGGAGCCGCTAAATATATAAATTAGCATATTTTTTTTTTTTTTTTTTTTTTTAAACTGGAATCGCCTACTCTCTATGGTTTGCAACCATTGATTTGACTATTTATTTACTTAGTGTCGGATAAGTTTATCTACACGATTGAGTGATTTTATGCAGCTGAGTTTAGGCCTGGAGGCCCATTCAGATCATATTAAAAGTTTAATTAGGAAGGTTTATAGGCCTGCTGTTTAAAAGAGAGTAAGGTGAATAACAGTTCCTAAAGCTATATTCCCATAGAACTTGCATGTTTTAAGTAATTTAGTCTCCAAGAGACTGCCTTAATGGGTGTTATACACCATGCGCGGAGGCTTCCGTGTAGCTTGTAGGCCCTCTCAGGGCCTCACTGGACCCAAAACACTGGAAGATTATTCCGAGTTACCTGTCTTGGATCCAACTGAGCCAAAGTAATTTGTTTTTAGGAGCATTTCATTTTGTCCCGAGGGATTTTGCTTGCTATTAAATTTTTTATTTTTTTTATCTTTCAGTTACACGTGACTTGAGTGTTATATTATGTAGGAGTTTCTCTGAGAAAGGTAAGTATGCGCAGTTCGCTGGCGCATTGTTAGAGTATCCGATTAGGCCTATCCCAAATTTTTGGCAGTGAAGATGAAAGTTGATTCCTTTGAGCCTGTGCAAATGTCTTGTTTTGGGGGATCTAAATAGAAATCAACTCGGGGTGAAGTTGTATTTTAGTGTTCTCTAAGCAAGCCTATTTTTCTATTTAATAAGTCATTAATTTAAGCATGACAGGTTCTAAGTAAGCTAGAAGAGGAACATGTACCGTACCGAGAATGTTGGGTCGAGTGAGTCGTACTCTGGCAGTTTGAAAGTAAACTTGGGGTAGGTACTTATGGAGTGGGTCTTTGTGAGAGGTTTAACCCTCCAGCAGATAGGATTCACCTGGTGACGGGATCCATCGTAGCAGACGGTGTCTCCACCCAAGGCAACTGACCCAAAGGGTCAAGGATGACCGCTTAGCGCCGCCCCTTTCATTCACTGTATTGCCCTACAAGGAACCTCCACTAGAGTGAGTCGCTCTGTCTGTGCCACACTTGGTTTGTGGCTAAAACGCCCTCATAGCATGGCGAGCGATTTGAATGTGTGTCGCAAGTTTGTTTCCTTCCGAAATCCGACCGGATGCACAACAAATGCTCGCCTGAAACTAATCGGAAGCGCGGTAAAAAACATCTCTGAAACGGTCCAGCATAGGTCTAAACGCCACTGAGCGTTCGTACGTCTTTCACGGGGTGTCGAAATGCGAATGATACCTCGCCCCATTGCCCATTAGGGTATTCAAAGTGTGATAATGCCGCCCAAACGCCATCCATGGGGGCACCCAGAACAAGTAGCTGTAATGAATTACTTTGAATTGGAAGTATCTCTAACTTTTCTCACAGTACTCGTTTTCTACCATTTTTACGAGGTTGGTTCACCTTTGCTATTTGGTGGCCGAACGTCTGGGGAACTAACTCGCTCTTGTACGCTTCGGTTCATCTGATTCACTCATTAATGATTCACCATATTCTCTCCAGGTTCTCGCTGTTAGACTTTTATTTGAAGCTTTGCTTTTGGATGCTTTTGAACAGGTAGGCCGATGATACCCCCATCCCCCTCTTTTTCTTGGGTTATTGATACGCCGTTGGAAGGGGCCGATGATTAATTAGTATTGTTGTCCTATGTTGTTACAGTCAAACGTATGTTACCTATACTGTGTTGTTATACGGTTTGTTTTCTTTCACAGAGAAGGTCATGGACTGTAACATAGTACGACTTTATCTTTGCTTACGTCTGTAGATACATTTGTATGATAAAACTGGCTTAAAACCAGGTATCACACCGTCGTTTCAGGAAAAAGTTCGCTTAAAAATACAAAATTCTTAAGCAAGAATTTATTTTTTCTTTAAGGTGGTTTAACCTCCTCTATAACCGCAAAGGTTATGTGACGGAGCGGACATACAGCTTTACGTGGAATCCGAACCACGGGTCAGCCAGACTCTGTACTGAACGGACGCATTTCCTGAGCTCTCTGATATTGCATCTACTTTTGCATATTGCTAAGAATTTTACTTTTAGAAAGTTTTGAATTTTATATACTTGCGTTTATATTCACATTGTTATAGTTAAGTAATTGAATATTAGTGGTTTTTAGCGATTTAGAAGTTTTCATAGCGTGCCGGCTTAATTTAACTTAAACTTGTGACGGTTATAAAGTAATTTTTAACTGCGCGATGCCGTCGCAGAAAGCGTCGTGTTAGGTGTAGGGTAAACCGGTGGTATTCGGAATTTAAAGATTATAACGGCGGTCCTACGGCGATTACCGAGAGATCAGTTTGTTTCTTTTGCGAGTTAATGGAGGAAATAGTTGACATAAAACGCAGTGTACGTGAGGTAACGGAAAGACTTGCAACGCTTGATGAGGGCAGGGGTAGGGCTACGGTTGACGAAAGCCGAACCAATACTAACGTTGAAGACGTTAGTAATTTGAAGGGTGAGGTGCGTAACCTAGTTTCTAGTTTAGGTAGCTTGTCGGGAAGGTTGGATAGAGTTGAAGGGGTTAAGGTTGGTCCGAGAGTAGTAGATGGGTAGGGATTTAGAGAAGTTAAGGGTGGAGCTAGGCCGCGTACGTTAGGTGATAGGAATCCCCCCCCCCATTTGGAAAGGGACGTGAATGAGGGGGAAACTATTTTAATTGGGGACACTCTAGTGCGCCACATGGACAAAAAGTTCGTTGAACGGCATCCAACCAAGAGGAGGAGGGTCTGTCTCCCAGGGGCCAGGGTTGACAGAGTTAGAGACCAGGTGGACAGGATTGACGTTGCCTCCCGTCACTCGATGTTAGTGACGATGGTAGGAGGCAACGACTCGTATAGGCCCGATACGAGAGTGCCTGACCTTTTGGAGAGATATAGGGGGTTAATTGGGTCCCTGAGGGCGAGGTCAGATATGTCTTTAGTTCTAGGTATTAACCCTAGCACGGGTTGGGTCTTCGGATTACGTCAAAAACATATTTGAATAATAAATTAGAAGAGATTTGTGCTGAGGAAAATGTACCCTTCGTAAAGCTGTGGTCAGAATTCAGTGATCCTAGCATTTTTATAAAAGATGGGGGTGCATTTTAATGAAATAGGTAATGCTAGGCTAGGTAGGTTAATAGACGAAAACGTGCGAAAGCTGTATAGGTCGAAGCCGCCTTTAAACGTTGTGGGTCCGGGGAACGCGGGCCTGACGTGAAAAATAGTTTAAAACGCTGGCCCGTGGTAAAAAATAACTTAAACGTCTTTTATTGTAACGCACGTAGTATTAGAAATAAATTAAACGAATTTAAGGTGATAATTTATTCCGGCAACTACGATATAGTTGCTATCACTGAAACGTGGTTAAATACCGTGACTCGGGACTTGTTGGGGAACTTGATATACCGGGTTTTAAACTCTTCACTAATGATAGGTTACATAGGATTGGTGGCGATGTTTTGCTGTACATTCGTAATTCTCTTAGGGCTATCGAGGTTAAGATAGATTTTCCGGAAGCAATTAATGCGATATGCGTTGAAGTTAGGGCGCGTAGTATTAGTTTTAATTTTGTTGTTTATAGACCTCCCGTTCAACCCTTCGACACCGATACTAGATTTTACTAATTTCTTGGTAACGTTATTGACAATCGGAATAGTATAATTGTCGGAGACTTTAATTGCCCTAATGTTAATTACAAGACATTTTACTGGTAATGAGGAGGGTTTGAGATTGATTGAGTTCATGGAGGATAATTTTTTACGACATAGTTATCGAACCAACGCGCCGTGACAATATTTTAGATTTGGTGATGACTAACGGCGAAAATATAGTTGAGAGTTCAGGATGTAGTGATGATCAAATTCTTAGGTTTAAGTTATCGATAGAAAACACTAAGGATAGTAACGTAATAGAAGTCCCTGATTATTATCGTAGGGCTAATTTTGATAGTTTTGCGGATACGATGAGAGTAGTGGACTGGGATAACTTATTTATGGGTAATGACACAAATTTGCATTGGGAGGCGTTTAAAGAAAGTTTTATGAATATTGAAAGGGAGTTTATTCCTCGTAGGCCCAAGCGCGCTAGAAATCATGGTATGCCCAAGTGGTGGACTAGGGAAATAGGCGAGTTCATTAACGAGCGTAACAGAGCGTATAGACTTAATAAGCGCAGTGGCACGGCAGCTAACTTTAATAGATATATCGAGCTTAGACGTCAGGTTAAAAGATCAGTTAGGAATGCTAAGCATAATTTAGAGATACGGTACTTATAGCTGCGGATAGTAAACATAATCCAAAAAAGTTTTTTGAATACGTCAATAATCGTAAGCCGGTATTTTCAATAACTTTTTTTTTGCGACAGTTTTTACCGTAGAAGACGTAAATAATGTCCCTGACGTGGACGATATCGTTCCATTTAGTAGTGAGACTATTTTGGACGAAATAACTGTTTACGAGGGTGAGATTGCGCATTATATCGATAGGCTAGAAGTTAACAAGGCTCCAGGCCCTGACGCTTTTTATCCCAGACATTTGAAAGATTTGAAAGACGTTATCGTACGCCCCTTAACGAAGACTTTTAATCAGTCACTCGAAACGGGGATTATTCCTGAAGACTTCAAATTAGCTAACGTCACGCCCATTTTTAAAAAAAAGCGACTGCACGGTACCTAGTAATTATAGGCCCATTAGCTTAACGTCAATTGTAGGTGAACTTTTGGAATCCATAGTTAGGGATCGTATCATCGATCACTTAGAAAGTAGAGATTTGATTAATAGTAGTCAGCATGGGTTTCGACGCCATAGATATTGTTTAACTAATTTGTTAGAATTTTATAACGAAATAGTGCGCGAATACGATAGGCATAGAGTGGCTGGCTGACGTTATTCATTTAAATTTTAAAAAGGCGTTCGATACAGTTCCGCATAGAAGATTAATTGCGAAGGTTAAAGCGCACGGTATACGCGGTCAGGTAGCTAACTGGTTAGAGGAATGGCTTCGTGCTAGGAAACAGAGGGTAGTTGTTAATGGTAGTGAATCGGGGTGGTTGGATGTAGGTAGCGGTGTCCCACAGAGTTCAGTGTTAGGCCCATTGCTATTCGTAATTTACATTAACGACATAGATGTAGGATTGACTAGTAACGTGTCAAAATTCGCGAACGATACTGAAATAGGCGGTAAGGTTGTTAACGAGGACGATAGAAATAGGATTATGGAGTCGACCGATAAGTGGGAGATGCAATTTAACGTAGACAAATGTAAAGTTTTGCATGTAGGTTCTCGTAACATTAATTACACGTACACGATGGATGATAGAGAGTTAGCCAGCGTTGACGAGGAAGTAGATTTATGTGTACGCGTATCTAAGGATTTAAAAGTTAGGAACCAGTGCCTGGAGTCTTGCGCAAAAGCTAATAGGATGTTAGGCTTCATAGCGCGTAATTTCGAATTTAAATCGAAGGCTATTATATTGACCCTTTACAAGTCCCTAGTCAGTCCTCATTTAGAATATGCCGTTCAGTTTTGGTGCCCGTATTTGCGTGAGGATATTGATAGGTTAGAAAGGGTTCATCGTCGTGCCACGGAACTAATTCCGTCATTGCGCAACAAGCCTTATGAAAATAGGATTAAAGAGTTAGACTTGCATTCACTCGAAACTAGGAGATTAAGGGGGGAGCTTATTGAAGTTTTCAAAATCGTTAATAACATCGATAACGTAAATTTTGACAAACTGTTCACTTTCGATAATAGCAATACTCGTAATAACGGATTTAAGTTGCGTGGCAGACGTTTCATTACTAATATCGCTGAAAACTTCTTTACGTTTAAAACTTTAAAGTAATTGATAAATGGAATAATCTTCCCGCGCTCGTCGTGAACTCTACCAGCGTTAATATGTTTAAGAACCGTTTAGATAGGCATTTTAAAAGTATTGACGTTTAAAATAAAAAAAAAACAATTAGGAACAGGAGCTCTGGTGGTGGTGGTCGAGCATGAGTCTGTTGACGATAATGGCAGCGTGTGATATGCCAGCCAAAAAATTAAAAAATAAAAAAAAAAAAATTAGACTAACTCGAACGTAATGTAGCTCGTAGCGTAAACTAACCCACTTTTTGTTTAACTTTACATTTTTTTTCTTATCCTTTCCTTATTTGCATGTCTGTAACTCTCTACTTGCATGTTATGACAGTGAGTTAGACTGTGTTTGCATGGTTTGTAAGCGTTCTTATTTTACTTTTTATTTTTCACCCCTCTCCTATTCTCTGCGACTATTTTTCTGACTTGTCGGCAATGGCCGGCGGATGATGATGGTGTCTTTTTTCTCTTTTTCTGAATGAATGTTAACCCACGAGTGATTGGTGTTGCTACTTAACCCCTTATTCACTTCTCTTAACCCCCTATTCTTTCCTTTCTCTCGGGCTAACCTTAGAGTGGATCTTCGGGTCTTTGTTAGCCTTAGCTTCTGTAGATCCATCCAATGTCGTCTAACTTCGCTGATACACAAAATATTACTTAATTGGTAATATTTTTTTACTAATAAAATTTGAAAAGCAACCTAGTCATTACTGATTAATAATTTTTTTGGATCAATCCCAGAATAGGCACCTGAAATCATTTTTAGGTGCTTGATCTGGGATTGAGGCAAAACACAGGTGCTTAATCTGGGATTGAGGAGAAAAAAATAAAGTTTTTCGAGATATAATTTCATTGTTTTTATCAATATTTGAAAAAATCAACTCTAACCTAACCTATATCTATACCAATTTATGTGGCAAGATAGATTTGCTTCAGATGGATTCAGAAACATTCGGGCTCATATTGCAGGAATTTATAATATCTAAAATTTTTCTTTATTCATTAAACCACTTTAAACCTTTTATAACTTTGCCTTTATTACATTTGTAATAAACTTTGTATAAACAATAAATTTTGTAATCATCAGGTTTTTTTTATTTAATTCCTCGCAAGGTGCCTATTCTGGGATTGAGGTTGAACGCAGGTGCTTCATCTGGGATTGAGGTACATCAGGTGCCTATTCTGGGATTGACCCATTTTTTTTATACTTTTTAGAAGTTTTGTTTTGTCGGCGGACTTTTTTTCGAAAATGTACGTGGATTTGTACGAAGTGATCTCTTAAACTTTTACTCAGAGGTTATATAACTAAATTTCATTTTGAGCAAAAGTATTATCCGCGTGTCATTCATTGTTCGTCAAAATGTAGAACCTACAAATGTACTGTGTAGGCCATAAGGCCTTTCTAAGTTTTCTGAGATTTTTAGTGTATAGTTTTGTTTCACATAAATCTTGTAGTCTTCTTGTTCTCTTGGTGGTTAGTTTTAGTCTACCGTTGAAGATAAAACTTTCAAATTTTACGTTGTCTCATTTTACTAGTGTTGCGGTTTTCACATAGGAATGTTCCTTGGTTCACACTTTTTTTTTGTAGTTCCCCCACCCCACCCCACCCCACCCACCCCACCCCACCCCACCCCACCCCACCCCACCCCACCCCACCCCCCCACCCCACCCCACCCCATTCTTTATAGCTGCGTTTTATAGGGAGATGTCTTTTTGGGAAATTTTTTCGTCGGGCCTCAGACATTTAAAAGGTGGTTTTAAAGACGTTTGCATCGCAGCTCCCAAGTTTGGTATGCGTAAGGAACTTTTTGTTTTTAGGTACGTAAGCCAACAGGAGAAGGAAGGGTGGGCCCGTGTCTAACCGGCGTTGCTGAGTAAGACTTTTTGTAGCTGTGAAGCAGAAATATAGGATTAGTTGAGCTTTAAGACTTAAGGAAGAACGTGAACAAAGTCTGACGAACTCTACCTATTCAGCTGAGTGTCGGATCGTCACTCTTGAAAATATTTGCCCTTTACGAGTGATTGAACCATTTGTTACCAGAATTATTTATTCATAATTGACTAGGATTGAAATGTTGTCTTTCTTCCGCATGACGACGAAGATTTTTTGTTCAGTTGAATGTTTTCTTCGCCTATAGGGTGCTGTTTTCGTCGGTGTTCAAGTAGCACTCGTTAGGCTCGTATTTTAGGCAGCCTTTTGTTCACTGAATTTCGTCTTTAGTGACAAATCAAAAGTTAAATTGCGACTATTTCGTTATTGTTTCTCTTTAGTGAAACGACTTTGTTAATCACTGGACTTTGGTGCGGGATCTGCGAGATTAGCTCAGCTCATTGAATAAGTTCGAAACGTGGATTAACGAGATTTGCCTTCATTTACAAACTCAATTTTGTCCGAGTGAAGCGTTATAAATTTGGATTAGCAATTGTTATTTACAGTCATTTTGAATAGGGCAGTATGCGTCCCCTTCCCCATTTCGCACTTGACACCGCCTATTAGGCCTATTTGCCTTTAAGTTGCGGTGCCGGCGCTCCAAGAATAGTAATTATCGGACTGGGTGCCAGCGACGTGTATGAACAGGTTTTCAACCATCGATGAAAGTAAACAACCGAAATGAATGCGAGTGACGAAGCCATTTCCTAAGGCTGTTAACGCTCCCTTCGTCAGGTTTCCACCACCGAGAGACTAATCGATCTCTCAAAATAAAAAAAAAAACCAACCGTTTTACCTAGTTTTCAGCCACTTTTCATCCATCCGCAGTGGGTTGTGAGAGTACTTTGAGAGAAGATCCGCTACTGTTGTGTCAGAATTGGGGGAGAGTGAATCTCACACACACACACACACACCGAAGAGGAGGTAAATGAAAGCTACTGGGCATTAAACAGGAACTACAAGACGAGAAAAATTTAAAGGACCTCCCCTACACCAGTTTCTATACCAATTCCTGGAACAAAGATTTTTATATAGACCTGTCAACGCAAATTGAATTAATGTAGGTTGAAAGTAGTGCTTACCGATAATCCTTCCTGCGCTATATTTTCTGTTATTATTTCTACGAATCTGCAAATAAAATCACGGTTCCCTAATGTGGTTAAGTTTTGAAATTTAAAATATTTCTGGCTTCCTGAGGCGCTTCCGCAGTACGCCCTCTTCGGGCTTGCAATCTAGATTTATACGCTTTGGTAACTAAAAGTGAGCGGGTTTCCCACCACGTACATTTTCGAGTCCTTACAGGTTCACACACGTACGTTTGGTCTGTGTGAACTGTAAAATGTAGTCGCATGGCTACAGTTTCTACGAAATGCCCGCCCGTGCTGCAAAACTTCGAGGCTTTTACAGTTGGATCTGTTGGTCGTAGGCAGTAGGCTCGGTCGGTTAGTACTGAAGAAACGTTGGGTGCAGGGGGAAATCAGGCCTATGGCGCAATAGGATTAACTTATTGACTGGTAAAGTTGCCAATGGTCGCGCATCGGTCCTAATGTCGCGTATTTGACTTTAAAAAAATAAAAAATATAGTTACAGCGAAGGAAATTTTGTGGTTTTTTTTTAAGTCAACTGCGGGACATTAGGACCCATGCCACGATCATTGGCAACTTTACCCTATCGTAATTAGAAACTCTTGTCTCGTGAAATATGTACGTGTTTTCTTACAAATTCGTTTTCTATTAAGGCCTTTGCCGTACGTTAATCGAACTCCTTCCTCATGATAACAATTTTTACGTCTTCTGCACTATAGGCTTAATTTTAATTAAGCATTTAATTGAATTTTAAGTAAGTCTACATTGTGGCCTTAATAACTTTAGTAAGCTTTAATTAAAAGCGCTGGTGTAATTTAGGGCCAATTCCCTAGGCGTACAAATTATTTGAGAGGGTTCCGCTTAGGCCTATGCCTGTATAAGCTTAGAAGGATTTAAAAGTGGAGGTTTGGCAATGCCTTGGGCGATTTTCTTTCCAATTTATCGTAGGCACCCCTCCATTGTCAATAAATAAGTATCACAAGGATCAACTAAAGAGGCCTAACTCTAGGCATTAATGCTGTGCCCCGCCAAGAGAAGTGAAACCTGTTTGTGCCTTATGCTAAACCCTTTAGGTAAGGTGACCAGAGTCCCGAATTTATGACGTCCCTCTTTTCCAAATGTCCCGCATTTGGAGCAAATTTTCATAAATGTCCCGCTTTATTAAAATTACTGTTACATTAGATGTCCTTTATGAATTAATAGAATTATGCCACATTCCGAATTCCAAATCTAAATACTAAAAAAGGATAAGGAAAGTTATTAATTGTATCGTACGTAAGGTCGTAGGCCTAGTTTGACAACACAAAATGTCTAAAACTAAAAGGAAGTGTACATTTAATGCACATCCGCAGTCTAAATATCCACTTATTACAAAAACAACAATAGAAAGTGATGTACGGTGTAAGAAATGTAGAAGTGACTTCAGCATTGGACATGGTGGGATTAATGATATTACTAAGCATCTTGGCTCAAAAAGAGACAAATCGGTTGATATCGGTGCTTCATCTAGTAAGATAGTGAGTGATTATTTTAAGTGTGACGCCTAGTAATAAGGATTTAGAAGTAGCTGCTGCTGAGGGTTTGTGGGCTTACCATACAGTCGGGGAAAATCAAAGCTTCAGATCTACTGACTGTGCAACAAAAATTTTGAAAACATGCTTTGAACCAAAATTTTCATGTGCCAGAACAAAGTGCGAAGCGATTGTTTCAAATGTATTTGCACCATATGCTGAAACAGAATTAAAAAACAATTAAAGGATGCTCATTGCTAACTGATGCAAGCAACCATGGAAACATCAAGCTGTTTCCTGTTTTAATTCGCTTCTTTCAGCCATATGAAGGTGCTCAAGTGAAGCTTATTGACTTTAAATCTCAGCCTGGAGAAACCTTAGATATTGTGGTGAAATATTTAACTAATATTATTGAAGAGCATGACCTGGGCAGAAAATTAGTTGCTTTCTGTGGTGATAACACTAACTGTAATTTTGGTGGTGCTGCAAGAAAAGGAGTGAATAACCTTTTCAGGAAGCTAAATGACTACATTGGTAGAAAACTAATTGGGATTGGTTGTTTTGCACATATTGTACATAATGCTGTTCAGTCTGCCAATTGATGTGGAAACAGTGGTTGTAAAAATATATTCATATTTCTACATCTATACTGTTCGAGTAGAAGAGCTGAAAGAGTTTTGTGATTTTGAGGACATTGAATATAAACAGTTACTGGGATATAGTAAAACAAGGTGGTTGGCATTAATGCCTGCAGTTGAAAGAATACTCAAGTTGTTTCCTGGTCTAAGATCATACTTTCTGAGCCAAAGTAAGTGTCCAGTGATACTGAAAAACTTTCTTGGAAACCCACAATCAGAGATCTGGCTCAACTTTGTGCACTGTCAAGCAGCCACCTTTCACAAAGTGGTTTTAAAAATTGAGGGTGAACATATATCAGTTGTGGAAGTGATGAGTGCAATTTTTGATCTGAAGGATAATTTGCAATCAAAGAAAGATAATGTGTTTGTGCCACTCTCAGTCAGGAGTCTTGTAAACAAACTTGAACAAGATGGGTTGATTGATTCTAATGATTCCTTATCTGTAAAGAAAATATTAGTGGAGTTTTATGACACGTGTTAAGTACTTGGATCAGTGGTCGGGTCACTTGCCAAACGTTGAGTGTATGCAGTGGGCTTTATTAAAACAAGTTCCAAAGTGGTCATTTGTTGAGAAAACAATGGATTTTGCTGCTGAAAAACAACTATTTGACACTGAATTATTTGATGAGTTCACGTGTTTTGCAAAGTACATTAGTGATGAGAAAGTAGCAGAGTGGAATGCATCTAAATTATCAACAGACCAGCGCTGGGTGGAAGTATTCACTCATTTCAAGGCCAGAGATGTCAATCAACGAATGTCAGCATTAGTTCAGTTCATACTGTCTTCCAGGAACTAATGCTTCGACTGAACGTGCTTTCTCTCAAATGAATAAGACGTGGACATCTGAAAAAGCACAACTGAAAGTCTCAACTCTAAAAGCTTTATTTTAACTAAAATAAACTTCAATCAAACCTGTGTGGAGTTCTACACTAAGTTGAAATCAACTCCGGAGTTACTTCAGAAGATTTCATCTATTGAAAAGCAAGTATGATAATATTGTGTATTGGTATGTCATAAATATAAGCCATTCTCAGTGTTAATTTTTTTTATAATTATATACTCAAGAGAAAAATACAAGCAGTGAAGTAATAATTGTTATATACAGGGTGTTTGAAAACTTTCTGTACAAATTGTAATGGGGGATAGGCAACACCAAGACAAACCCTTTTCGTCTATAAGTGTATGTCCGCTGACGTCACCATTCGGCGCGAGAGGGCGCCGCTGCAATTGGCTAAAAGGTGAAGTGGGCTAGACTCGCGCTTGCCGCCGACATTCTTAAATCGGACGTAGTACGCGTAACATGGAGCGCTTCACGACTGCTGAGATGGCTGACATGCATATGGTGTATGGGGCTGCCAATGGAAACGGAAGAGCTGCTGTGAGGTTGTACCGACAGCGCTTCCCAAACAGACGTGTGCCAAACCACCAAACGTTTGCGCATTTGCATCGGCGACTGCGAGAAACTGGAACATTCCATGCAAATAAATATGCATGATACTGGTCGGGAGAGAAACGTGCACACTCCTGACATGGAAGAAGAAATCCTACGGCGATTTGAGGACAATCCAAGCGCAAGCACGCGAGGTGTTGCACGTATCCTCGGTGTGAACCACGACCTGGTCTGGAGTGTGTTGCACGAGCAGCAGTTACATCCGTTTCATCGTCAGAGAGTCCAGGCATTACAACCTCGGGATTACCCTCTTCGTGTGGAATTCGCACGCTGGTTTCTGCAGCAGACAGCGGTGCAGCCTAATTTTCCGGCTTATGTGCTGTTCTCAGATGAGGCCTGTTTCACACGCGAGGGTGTGTTGAACATGCACAATTCTCACGTGTGGGCGCACGCAAATCCACATGCTACACGGGTTTGTAATGCCTGGACTCTCTGACGATGAAACGGATGTAACTGCTGCTCGTGCAACACACTCCAGACCAGGTCGTGGTTCACACCGAGGATACGTGCAACACCTCGCGTGCTTGCGCTTGGATTGTCCTCAAATCGCCGTAGGATTTCTTCTTCCATGTCAGGAGTGCGCACGTTTCTCTCCCGACCAGTGTCATGCATGTTTGCATGGAATGTTCCAGTTTCTCGCCGATGCAAATGCGCAAACGTTTGGTGGTTTGGCACACGTCTGTTTGGGAAGCGCTGTCGGTACAACCTCATAGCAGCTCTTCCGTTTCCATTGGCAGCCCCATACACCATATGCATGTCAGCCATCTCAGCAGTCGTGAAGCGCTCCATGTTACGCGTACTACGTCCGATTTAAGAATGCCCGCGGCAAGCCGCAAGCGCGAGTCTAGCCCACTTCACTTTTTAGCCAATTGCAGCGGCGCCCTCTCGCGCCGAATGGTGACGTCAGCGGACATACACTTATAGACGAAAAGGGTTTGTCTTGGTGTTGCCTATCCCCCATTACAATTTGTACAGAAAGTTTTCAAACACCCTGTATATATATATATATATATATATATATATATATATATATATATATATATATATATATATATGAGGTAGAGAGGTGTTCCGCTTTTGGCTCCTGAAATATAGTCATTTTAGTTTATAACTCCAAAAATAGAAAAATGTCCCGCTTTTTGCTCCTAAAAATATGGTCACTTTACCTTTAGGGCACTTATTAAAGTAAGGTTTATGGTCGTGTCATTTTAGAGTTTCGCCAGTTCTTGAAATGACGAACATCAAAATTCCTCTAATAGTGGCCTACAGGAGAAACAGAAGGAATTTAGATAGGCTTCTCACAGAAGTCGTGGATTTGCATGTTGAAGTACAGGTACGTCTCTGTTAATTAAACATCGGGTGCGAAAACGCGGGCAGTTACGTTGATGCCATTTGTTAGTTTAGACCTACCAAATAAGTTATGAATGCCTAGCATGCCCTAGTCAACTATTAAATATCTACAATGTGGCGCACGCGTGCGGTATCGTAGGCTTACGTAAGCGTATTTTGATAGGCTGTTGGCCTACTTAGAGTAGGGTGTGTAATAAAGGATGATATTTTGTTTTAATTAGGTCTAGGCCTACTAAATGAATTAGTGTAGACGAACTTGTTAGTCACTCCACCGCGACCCCGTAGGCCTAAGCAATTTAGACAATGAATTGAAAGTAAGTACCGTACAGTATAGCTCAAGGATGACTTAGATTTATTTTCTTTGTGGGTATCGTAGTACAATTGGGGACTGCAGTTAGGTGGCTCAGTCGCACGCGCGCTTGCGCAACTGGGCATAATTTTTTTGTGAGGCAAGATTTTTGATACCTCGGAACATTAATAAAATATGAAAACTGGAAACATTTTTATTGTCGAAAAAAAGATACGTTGGTCTTCATTAGGTTAGGATGGATTAAAGAGTACCTTGCTCTTTAATGACGTAACAGAACACCCTTCGAGCCCACAGTTGGGTCCGTAACACTTATCGTGCTATTCTCACTTCGATGGCACTAAGGTTAGTGTGAAAAATACTCTGTATGAATTGGTCCCCAATTAACCCACCCAATATATCCAGTCTAACTGTAGAGTAGGTTAAGCCTACCCTTCTAGGGGTCAGCCTAGCCCTAGAGATTCCAGAAATGGTCCAGAGCGGGCAGAGTAAATTGAGGTCCACAGTAGGATTCCTCACTAAATTAGGTTAGAGTAATTTACCTTAGCCTTTGTTAAGCTACGAGTTGATGCTAGGTCTTAGACGTAGTTTATATGTTATCCCCACACTGGGGTTCTGAAACAGCCGTTCACTTACTGAGTGTTATTAGACAGTCCCTCTTCTCTCTGTTCAATTTTTGAGAGCGCACTTGCTGGTGCAGATCTTTTATTGTCTTCAAGCCCCTTCGTCCGACATGCCGTCCTTCCTTCCCACGAGTTCCTTCTCTCGGCTTTTTCCACCAGCGTCCTTTTAGTTTGTTGGTTGATTGGTAGTGTGTATAAAGCACGCTCTATCACACAGTATACAAATACTAGTGTGGAGAATAACTCTGGTGAGCAGCCAGTTGGTTTCATCCACTCGGTTATTGACATAAACGGAGTTTAATAATTGTTAGATTAACTACCTACCTATTCGGTGGACTATTTTCGTTACCTCCCAACTATCCACGTGTATCAGTTTTCCATAGTTAGGTTTGGTTAATTAGTTTTTAGCTGATTAGATGTAAAACAGATGGTATTTCGCTTATGCGGAGATGGACACGTGTGTGCGTGTGTGTTGGGAAGGAAGGCGTTTCTACCGTCGGGTTAGTCACGAGGTTCGAGGAAATGAATTCGCAGAAGACACGACGGAGGGATGATTCTCAGCGGGCGGAGTGGGCAATCGATTAGGTCCCACACAGAGGGAGGCGAAAGCGTTCGAGAAAAAAAGGCACGACGCCCTTGCCCTTTTCTTTCGTTTCCGTTCCCGCTTCCGGCATTCTCGCTGATCAGTACCTCCCGTAGGGCATCCGGGTGCCAGACGCCTCATTAATGTCTACGGGACTACACGCGGCTATAGGCTTCGATTTTAGAATTGTATGCTTGTGCAGAGTTACTATTATTAATTATTATGACCGTGATTGAATACGACTAGTTTAGAGGATAGGCCTATATGTGTATTAGGGCAAATGCGAATTGGGGCTTCCAGATAGATTCCGGACTCTCATCACTTTGTCAGCCCCCTCTAATGCCACTCGTGCCCGAGGCCTTCCCCTGGACTTAAAAATGGCATACGTTTTGATGAGTAGGCAAAATCGTTGCCAGTACAGTTTCTTATTAGGTTGTTCGAAAAGGGCAGAACCACTTTAAGTATGCCCGGTTAGGTTAGGTTTATAAAGTTTTTTCGTATTCTTTAGTATCGGTTATTTAAAACCACTTCCCGCAATGCCCTAGTGCCGGCAGAACGGGAAGATGAATTGTTAGAAAGGAGGGAAACTTGGTGAGGAGGGAATTGTTCGAACAATCAGTAATTGGCAAAAAGGGAAAGAATTTTCCTCGAATAGGTTTCCTTTAAACGGTTCAGTTTGAGTAAGAGAAATCTCGACTTGTTGAGGTTGAACACCTTCTCAAATAAAACCATGGTTACGATCAAGTGGGATTGCAACTATGAATTACTGTCATTGGATAACACAGGTCAACAAAAAAACATTTTTTTTTCGTTGCCAAGGAAATTCGTACGAATTTAGGGTATTTTGGGGTTGCTGAATTGCAAAATGAAAGTAGTTTTTCCGATTTGGCTCTAGTTCTTGTGATAATGAATACCCTCAATTAATAGGAAACGTAACCATAACGCGTGCATATGGGAAACTACCGGAACATTCTAGATGGTGAGACCGAATAAAATGCCATTATGTATTTCATGTGTTTACTTTTGTATGATTTGAGACCATTTCAATGCGATTTGTAAGTAGGCTCCGCCTGAACATTAAATTTTTTGCATTTTTACGTGTTTCAATGGGGTACCAATTATCTCATAAATTAGAGCCAATCTAGCAAAACCGATGTCATATTCGGAATCAGCACCACAAAGTTACCCCAAAATCACTCTAATATGATTGGCAATAAAATGTGTTGACCAGTGTAATCATACCATGTCTTTTTCTTTAAAGGTTTACTACTGAATATTTTATCGCATTACTGCTTTGTCGAAAAGTGACCGCATTGTTTCGTGTTGGTCACTGACTGAAGCACGCCTTCCGTTGAAGTTAATTACAAATTAACCAACATGAAACCCTAGCCAAAACTAGGGTCTCGTTCCACCTACCCCATTTTATTGCAGGGGTGGGGGAGCGATGATTTCAGGACACGGTTCGAGCGCTGTGCATGTTTCCGATCGGAATCGATGTCGCGGAAAAATGTGTTCTTAAATTCAGGCCGGAAACGTGTCCGTCATTCATGGATCGTTTCTAGAAGTTCAGTTAGAGATTTTCATCCAGTCTCCGGATTCCTTTCGGATCCCTTCCCCACCTCGTGTGCACACACACACACACACACACACACACACACACACACATATATATATATATATATATATATATATATATATAACGTTACTAGAACCAGACTGATCTTTAAAATTTGTTTTTATGTTCATTAGGGACATTGACATATGAGGGTCGGCAACGCTGTTAACAGCTGTTTTTGTTATTGGCAATTGCAACTTGGGATATTCTTTGTTTTATGTGAGGCATGTTGAAAATGGTTTTTTATTATTGAAACTTAATTGAAGAAATCTCCATTTCAAAAACGTGCATTGAAGAATTGCAACGAAAGTTTCGTAGTGGAGAAGTTCCGAGTGAGTCAACCATTCAGAGAATTGTTGGACGGTTTCGTGAGCATGGTTTTGTGGTTAAACCAAAGCGCATATGCAATTATCCTCCACGATGAGTATTAAGTCGCGGCAAACAATCTGAAATTGGTTGGTGTCGAACAAAACCCAAATAAATTGGCTCAAAGATCAGCAATTCCGTTACAGTTGAAGCGTTAATCATGTCTGTAAGGAGTCTGAAACTCGTTTCGGCTGCGGACCGCAAGACAACATGTAGTCCTGCGCGGGCCAAGTTTTTGATAACGCCGAGTGAAGTACTGTACATACAGTTATCAATTTTGCAAAGAACAACCGTCAAAGTAGCCTTTCCTCCATGTTGGCCGATACATTGCCCGTTTCATTCAACCTCTATTACTGTTGCATAGTAAGTAGTGCACAAAAGTCCCTGGACTATACCTTCGAGTGCCAAGGAAAGGACAGGCATTCAGCAGGCGGGTTAACGACGTACGATGGGCGCGACATAAAATCGATTGAGGTAAATTGTGAGTTAGACTAAGTTACTTTGGGTTACTGGTGGTTTTAGTGTCGATTTTATGCGTAGTCTACTAAATAAGTCCTGGTCCATGAGCGGATAGTGTTAAAAAAAAAAAGTCACTGCGTAAAAACGCCAACACGCTGTCGTGAATTTGACGCATCCAATTCGAGAATCTCCGTTAAACGGAGTATATGATTCGTTCAGTATCGTGCGGCCCGCGTGTTTGAGATCCCTGATGAAACTCGAGTCGTCGTAATATTGCGTACTCCTCGAACGTGTCTGAAAATGTGTTTCGACGTATTAAAACATGCCGTACATTTAATGGGGACCATTTCAAACACCCGTTAAACATCCGTATATATTAATTTGTATTGAAACGCGTCTACTTTAAAATAAAACACACACAAAAAAAAGATTAATAGTTCCCTCATATTCTGGTCACCCTACATAGAGCGAGAATCGAACTCTCGACCCTTGACGCTCCGAGTGCAGTCACACACACACACACACACACACACACACACACATCCCCAGCCCCTACCCGAAACGATGGGAAGCGAATGAAATAAAATAAAATTCTTTAATGTTTCGACTACATGTTTTCGGATAATGGAGATGAATCGTTAAAACTCATTTTTCTGCATTAGAGTTACTCGCTTTAATTAATAAAAAGGTATTGCATTCGACGGTTTATGCGACATTATTTTTTGCGCTTATTCATTCGTTTGTTTGTTTGTTGTGTCGGCCCTTGTTTGATGTTGGGTTCATGAGACGAGAGTGCCTGGTTAAATTTTATCGCCAGATGGGTTGATCCTTGCGTTATATATATATATATATATATATATACACAGGGTGGTGCAAAAGTCTGGACCCATAGGCAATTTACTATATAAAAAATCTTTCGATTTTTATAATAGTTTTTATAATTTAATTTTTGTTTATATTGGGTTACATTGGGTTGAGGAAGGACACGTGCAATACAGGCCATGAGTTATGGTATGGGCTGCTATGTGGGGAGGTACGATAATTGGTCCATATTTCTTCCCAGACACTGTAACGGGTGAATCAAACCTTAACTTGTTAACAAATTTCCTTATGCCTTGATTATGCGAAATACCATTACAAAATCGGAGAGTTATGTGGTTTCAGCAGGATGGGGCTCCGACACATTTCGCAAAGGTCGTTCGCAAATTTTTAGATGAAACATTTCCAGGGAAATGGATTGGACGACGTGGGCCAATTGAATGGCCACCCAGATCTCCAGACTTGACTCCTTTGGATTATTTCTTATGGGGACACCTTAAATCAGTGGTTTACGTTAACAAACCAAGAACAATACAAGCGCTAAAGGATAACATCACAACAGAAATTGAAGCCATAAGAACGAATATTACTATGCTTACAAATGTGCAAAGGTCTTGTGTCAACCGAGTAGAAAAGTGTTTGGAAGAAGATGGACATCAATTCGAACACTTATTGTAAATTCTGAACTAGAACGTTAAATTTAACATAATTTAGTCACTGGTGTATGGTTAATTAAATTTCATTTCATAATAAACTTCCTGCAGGCCACACTTTTTTTCCATATAAACCGCCTATGGGTCCAGACTTTTGCACCACCCTGTGTATATATATATATATATATATATATATATATATATATATATATATATATATATATATAGGGTGGTGCAAAAGTCAGGAACCATAGGCACATTTTAATAATTTGTTTTAATATGCGTTTTGTTCTTTTCAGATTTGTTGTTGAACTTATGGCACAGAAATTGACAATAGATGAATGGGTGGAGATAGTTTTAATGTGTTCGAGGCGTGGTAACACACGCCGATCAGTTGCTACTGATTTTAATGACAAACACCCTGAGAGGCCGCCAGTTCAGGCATCAGTTGGAAAACTGTTCACTCGCTTCAAAGAAACGAAGTGTTCATGATCGGCCGCGTAGTGGCCGGCCAAAAAGTTTAACCGATGCAGCAACATCACTAACGGTACTCAATCACCTCGAAAACAGCCCACGTAAGTCCTTAAGAAAGTTATCCCAGGAAACGGGTGTCTCCAGAAGATCCATTCAACGAATTCTTACGACAAATCGTTTCCACCCCTACAAAGTCCAACTCGTTCAGGAACTGTACAGTGTACAGTAACGACACAGACCGTCGTGAGGAGTTCTGCCAGTGGTTTCTACAACATCGACAGCTTCAGCGACGAAGCAATATTTCACCTCAGCGGTCGTGTCAATAGGCATAATGCACGCTATTGGGCCAATGAGAACCCCCACTGGATGGAGGAAGGACGTGCGCAATTCGATCCACGAATTATGGTGTGGGCTGTGCTCTTGGGGGGATCGGTTAATTGGTCCGTACTTTTTCGACGGCAACGTAACGGGTGAAACATCTGCATATGCTGCAAACATTTCTAATGCCCATATTGGACGACATTCCATTGGCAGAACGGGCGGAGATGTGGTTTCAGCAGGATGTGCACCACCACATTTCGCAACCATCGTCCGGAGCTCTTTAGCCGAAACATTCCCAAGCAAGTGGATCGGACGGCGAGGGCCTGTCGAATGGCCATCTAGGTCTCCAGACCTCATGCCTCTTGACTTTTTCTTTTGAGGCCATCTCAAGTCAGTAGTCTATGCTGATCGACCCAGAACCATACGTTCTCTGAAGGATAAAATCACATCTGAGTGTGCCAAAATCATTACCAATATGTTAAGGAATGTTCAAACATCATGCATTCAACGCGTCAGAAAGTGTCTCCAAGTGGAAGGCTACCAATTCGAATATTTATTATAATTTAATAAAATGTGCCAGTGGTTCCTGACTTTTGCGTCACTATATATATAAAAATGTTAATTTCTTAACTACATTGAACACTAACCTCATCACGTTTCACTTCACCCAAATACGACTAACGGTTTTTCAGATTTCAACTTTTTAAAATCGTCAAGTACGGTACCTCACTTATTTCGCACGAGTAAAAATAGCGAGGTAATGGGAAAAATCCTCGAAAGTAAATATTGTGTGTGTTCCTCCGAAAAAAAAAACAACGTCTATAGTTGCGTCACACACACACACACACACACACACACACACACACTGTAAGTATAGTTTAAAAATACTTTGATGTTATCTGGGATGCTTTCAGAGTTTTTTGTTGCAAGGCATTAGAAAAGTTTGCATTAAAGTTGGGTGCTGTTTGGGGTTTAGCAGGGAGGAGGGGGATTGTTTATTTATAGAAAGAAGGCTCAGGCGCAGTTTAGGCCTCTGTAAATTGTTGAACACGTTTGGCATCATCGGTTGAAATTTCCACATTTTAGCTTGCTTTTTATTTATTTATTTAAAGAAAAATAGTCTAGAATTTTCTATGTAAGGGTCGGAGAAACCACTTTGTTAGAAGTAGTACCCTCATTTGGCATTAAGGGTGCCGCTTAAAGGATGTAGGAAAAGCGCGTGCCCGCTCCGATGCCCGATACTTAACGATACCCAAATGAAATGAGAGAAACGAAGGTTTACGCACCTTTATTCGCGGTAATAATTTTTTTAGTTTCTTTTGAATTTAAAGTAGTAAATTGATGAATTAGAAGCGTTGTGGGTTCGAGCCCCGTGTGAATAATCCTCGTCGAAGGTTCAGATGTTGGTGATCGTCGGACGCGTGCGTGGTACAAACGTCAACTCTTTATCGCCCCTTTATACTTTCGGAAGTATCGCATTAAGGAACTTCATCGCTCGGAGGTTAAGCCCCGCGTGGCTCGTGTCTTTGTAGAGGTTGGTGCAGGAGATTGTTGCTCTCCTCGGTTTTCCGTCTCTCGTAGCCATGTACAGTTTGATAAGAGGAAAAAATTCGCCTAAATATATATATATAAAAAATATATATTACTAATTGGTGATATTCTGTTTTTCTTTAGGTACTTTAATCTATTTTGGCGTCTGTAATAAGATTTCCAAAACGAAGCTCAATCATTATTGATTGGGAATTTTTTGTGATTTCTAGAAATTGTTTTGGCCGATTTTTTCTGAACTGTAAAAACTTCTCTCGTCTTTGAAGAATAGAGATTTTTTTTCATCCCGTCTCTTTTCCCGGTGATTTAAAGTACCGGTATTTACTTTTTATATTCTTTAAACTATTCATTTTTCATTAAAAAGGGGAGATTGAGATGGGACGCTCTTTATTTTTGACCATTCACCGAAGTTTTAGCGTCGCTTTCGTAATGAAAATCTTGCCGACGTGAATTACATTTCCAAGTTTGAGTTACATTCCCGTCCGACACGTTGCATCCATGTTCCGCACAGGGATAATGGACCGACACGCGTGTTTCCTGCTGTATCTCTCTTCAGATATAGTTCGTTCGTGTAGCCCAGGGGTGGGGGAACCTTTGTGTGGCGGGTAAATTTCAACTAAAATACTCTCT
The DNA here is from genome assembly GCA_023014485.1 of Bathynomus jamesi. NCBI lineage: Eukaryota > Metazoa > Arthropoda > Malacostraca > Isopoda > Cirolanidae > Bathynomus > Bathynomus jamesi. Next base: position 276,496 of record JAJOZX010004771.1, on the reverse strand, counting down.
ACCGGGTAAATTGCGGCTCTAAAAATAGTTTCGGACATAATTAAAATGGAAATACTGTATGATTTTAAATCAAATTGTCCGCAGGCAGTTTAATTACGCATTATGGCCGCGAGCGTCGTAGATACGAAGAAATGACGTATAAAATTTGACGACGTTCGTAATCAAGACTCGAGATTCGCGTTTCTCTCCATTGACGTTATTAGGCCTCGCCACATTAAGCTCGAACGTGCAGTGCTGCCAGATCGCATTACGGTTTGGGTCACGCACTTTGGTCGAATATAGTCACCGTCGAGTCTTTTCAACGCACGCACGCACGCAGTTAAGGTTAATAAGCACGCATGCGTATCTCTAATGACTGCGTGTACTCGTTTTATAGTAGTTTCCTCATTTTAGTGCGGTCTACCAGTTTTTATCAGATAAATGAAAACATCATCACCGGAACAAGGTTTCGTCGTTGGATGATGTTTTTGGTTAACCACCTTCGTAACGTCCAAAACGAGTCGTGTGACGTAGGGGACCAACGCCTGTACGTGGGGGTAAAGTCCATCTAAATGTCGCTACACCATCCGAAAGCGGAGGACGGCGACCCATCCAACTGCTGAAAGAAACCCACTGTCGCTTAACCTCGCTGATCAAACGGGAAGCGGTGTAGCGACATGGTCACAACGTAGCCCTTAATCGACGCGAGAGAAAGGAACTATCAACTATCCAACCCATTGTAACGAAAAATTCTGTAGCAGCGACCGAGTTTAATAACGGTTTGTACGCGAGGGGACTTTTTCCAGGGCTTCTTAAAACGTAGAAATCGTGTGGATGGATACGGTAGTTCTAAAAATAAAATTAAATAATAGGAGTGGCACTAATATTTTTTTTGTTGGATTTATTCTCCCTTCCTTCCTTATTCATTGCGTGAAAGAGGGGAAATATTCTTTCTCAGCTAAAATCTTCATTGTAATGCTAATGGTCTACTCACCTTTAAGGAACTTACAGCTGCTTCTGTTCTCGTAATTCCTACCTTTTCAACCATCCGCATAACGTTTTATTTATATATATATATATATATATATATATATATATATATATATATATACTGTATATATACTGTATATATAATATAAATAAATAAATAAATGCAAACGTTTCGACCCAAGTAAGGGTCATCATCAGCGCAACGCTGAACAAGAATAATTAAAAGGTTAAACAGGAAACTACATAATTAAAAGACAAAAATTAAAAGATGCAAATTAAAAGTTAAACAGGATACATAAAAGAATATTACTCTTTTATGTATTATATTTAACTTTTAATTTATCTTTGTATTTTTTAACTTTTGTATCTTAATTTTTGGCTTTTAATTATGTACTGTTTCCTGTTCAACATTAATTATTTTTGTTCAGCGTTGTACTGATGATGACCCTCACTTGGGTCGAAACGTTTGCATTAAATGTAAGGAGCCATCGTCCTGGCCTTTTTATTTCTCACCAAACTTTGGTTCCTTAAGTGATTCTGTCGCCCTATATATATATATATATAATGTGTGTGTGTGTGTGTGTTTTTTAATGACATTGCGCGAGCGCATTCTTGATCGTAATTGAAAGTTAGAATGAGCAATTTCTTCAGCCAACCACGTAATCAGTTAAATTTTACCAACCAACCAACCGAGTTTGTTGTTTTGTTTCGACTGATTTTCAGTTTAGATTTGATCTGTGTTGTCGGTTTTTGAAGTGTGAAAGTGTAAACATCTTTCATGAAGTGAACGCCGTTAATTTTATAGGTACGGTTTTACGCTTTCGTGCTTTTATGTCGAGGAAAAAATTTTGCAATTCTTAATCTGTCATTAAATTAATAACTCGGTAGTAAATAGTCGTTGATCGTTCATTTTATTTTTCTAAGATTTGGGGGACCTTTTGATTCTCCGTCATTAATAGTACATCAAATGGTTTGAATGTAAACTTTTTATTTGTATGGCACGCAACGGCGTAGCCAGAAACTTCTAATGTGGTGGTAACGCATGAAGTAATATTAAACAAATTTTCACTTATACTGTATGTCTACACTACTACAGTGATGAAATACACTCATTTTTAATCAGCATATGGATTGAAAAAAAAGATTACGCGTGTGTGTATGTTGGACAAATAATACTTTGTTGAGTATTGATCGCGTTTTTAATTCCTGTCAATTTGCAATGCACTATGTATTTATTAAAAACACGCAAAACCAATGATAAGATGTACATATGCGTTACATCTCGGATGCAGTAGGGGAATCTACATTTGCAAACATCTAAACATAAATATATACATTTAAACGGCGAACAGTTTGTAAACTTCCAAATATCATATCTTACAGAGCACAATTACTCCAACCGGAAACTGAGCCGCCATAGTTTTGCTAAATGAAATGGTGTATCTTCCGTGCTGACATGAATACCTCGGTGCATGTTGAGTAATGCTTAGCTCCTAAAAGGGCTAACACAATGTTTCCAACGTCAACTAAGTAGTTTCTGCGATAATCTGCTTATACACGGTCTGCAATCTAGCCTCTTCAAAGTTCACCCTGTAAATATCAAGTGCAAAACACGTGCATACAAACTACGCGCACCTGAATTTAAATCGCTTCGTCTAGTTTCTAATTAGGTAATTTAAACTTAATTTTAAAAGTAATTAATCGTCATCATAGTGCACCGTGAATAAATGTTTGCTATTATTTTGTTATACTACTAGGTTCTGGGGGGTATAACTCCCCCTCCCCCAGTGGTTACGTCAATGATGGTACATAATTAAAACTGAATGAATGAATACGCTTTATCGATAAAAAATATTACAATATTGTAATTTATAATAATACAGAAATTTTTACATAAATTTAACGTAGAACAAAGTAATTTGCGTATTTATATATTTATTTTTTATTCAGTTTGACTTTTAAGCTTTAGGCTTTCTTCCCCAACCATAGAACATATTTGAAGTCTTTCCCTAAATTTTAAGTATCAAGAATTTTTTATTATTTCCCCGACCAAATAAATTTAAAGGACGGAGGGCTATTACTGGGTTGCTGCACCTGTCTTTCGTTCGTCACACTTTCGTGTCCGCGCTATAACTTTTGAACGGCTTAACATACATAGGTTAAACCGTGCCCGCCCGCCCGCGCCCGCGCACACGGATCATTACGAGACGATGTGTCGAGACCAAGAATCGTGTCTTTGTATCAAAGGTCAAGGTCACAAATATAGGTTTTGGATGTTTCGACATTTTTTATTTTGTATTTAATAATGAATGTTCCGACGTAGTTTTTTTTTTTTTAATTTGCTTAATGGTATAGTTCCGGAAAAAAGTTCGCCTAGAAAATTTCTAAAACGTAAAGAAAATTACTAATTGGTGATATTGTTTCCTTTGCATGAATTTCATTATTTTCGATGTCACTAATAAAATTTCCAAACCAAAACCTAGTCATTACCGCTTGTAATTTTTTTATGTAAATAATAGAGAGGTAGTTTCAATTGTTACATACTGTATGTAATCTCATTTTTTGAGGATTTGGGGTGAGAAGGCAGAAAATAACCAGGATGTAAAATATAGAAGTTAGTGAAAAGAAGAAAAAAGTTATTTAACTTTTGTGAATTAAAGTTTTTTGGAGTACTTCTTCGTTAGTTCGAGGTGTAACTTTAGCATAAAATTCTGGAACTGAATAACTAAATAGTGAATTAGTTAAGCAATAAATTAATTTGTTTAATTTCGGGATTCAATAGACTATTAGACGAGAGGCCAGGCAATAAATTCGGTTACCAAATTTACATATATTTTTTCCATTTTCTGGTTATATATATATATATATATATATATATGGTGTCCCATAAGTCCGGTCTCAAGAAAATCTATTTTAAATTTATGTAAGGAATAGATTAGAACTAAAACAAATGTTCATATTGATGTCTTGTTTGGGGACCTTTTTTTTGGTTGCAGGTAGAATAAAAGGCAGAGGCTTTTTCTCACGAGCGTAATTCTCCTTCATATTAGCCATTGCGTGTTATCCTACCTGCAACAAAAAGGAGGTCCCAAAACAAGACATGAATTTGAACATTTATTTTAGTTCTAATCATCTAATGCATTACTTTTTAAATTTAATTTAAAATAAATTTTCCTATGAGATCGCACTTATGGGACACCCTGTGTATGAGAGAGCGAGCAAGCTGTAAATATGAAATATTTACCATTAAAAAAAAATTCTCAAATTTCATCGCTTTGTAAACTGGTCTATGTAGGCCAAATTCCGCGGTCTTTATAGGCCTAAGCAACATTTAACATAAATATGCCACAATGAATAGGGGTTGACTCCCACCCCAATTCATTTTGTTACGCGTAGCTCAAGCTAAAAACTAATTTATTACAAGATTTAAACAGGGCAAAAGCCGTTTTAGTGCGAGCAGCGTAATAACTACTAAATCTTCTAATGTTGAAACAACTTCAGACGCGTTCCTGACGTTTCGAAACGACACAAATTAACTTTATTACCGTTGTCGTCCAACCATCTTCAATGTTAATTAACATTTCGGTCGATTTGTCGGTTCTCAGTTCATATACATATATTTGGGGGGGGGGGGGGCTTTCATCTGTGAAATTCTTTATTAGACTCAGTATGTCGCTTCGTTGCCCTGACAACGGAACTTCATACCTTTTAATGGTTTCTTTCTTTCAATTTGACTGCGTGTTAAACGAACGAAAATGCAGCGCCCCCCCCCCCAAATGGCGGGCGGACGGACGGATCTGTACTTTTCTGACAACTTCATTTTTGTGGAAGGATAAAAATGACGACGTTATTCTAAAGTTTTATTTTACAGAAAGGAGTATAGCTGGACAAAAAAAAAAAAAAATAAAAAAAAAATATATATGAGGAGACGCAACTATAATTGAATATTGTATTTTGTTCACTACATTTGTTATTTTTAGAGGATTTGACAGATCGTCTACCTTTAGAGCATTCTCAGGCGACAACTGACTTTTTAAACTTTTGCGGAGCGAGTCAAAACCACCTCCATCCATGCCCAGGAAAATTAAAAAAAATTGTCACGTTTACGATGGATTTCTAAAGTTGCAGATTTTTTATCCAATAACGGTGGAGAGTTTCTAGGCAGAACAGTAAAGATATTGGATATTAAAGCAATTTATAAACTATTATAGATTAAAAGATTAAGACGTATCGTATTTAAAATACATAGAATAATATGAATTAGGTAATCTATCTACAAAACAGACTCGCATTATAATTTAGCTTTTTGCAAATTTAGTTAAACGATTTTAAATCCTTACTTAGAACTTACCTTTTTGTAAAACACACACACACACACACACACACACACACACTGTATGTAAACAATGAACGTGTTTTCTAGAGTAAAAATTATATTTATCCAATGGAATGGAAATTACTTTATCAGTGATTTTTATTTTATTTATTTTTTTACCTCTAATATGACCGCGTTCCTACACGTGATATTGAATGAATGCGACTGGTAATATATTAATTGTACTATTAATAACTTGAAGCTTCCAAATGAAATAAGACCACGAAACAAGCTTGGATGGGATATCTATGTACATTGTATATTCAACTTTTTATGTTTGCCGTTCATTTTAATCGTTGAGGGTCTGTGTGTACATTTTTTCACGTTCTCGCACGTATTCTGGAAGATATTCGGTAGGTTCTTAGCCTAAGGAATCGCGTGTATTGTGTGGTGGATGGGGGAGGAAAGGGAAGTGCGGACGCCGTAAGTCTTCATTTGAGAAAATATTCTCGGAATGTAGAGGATGCCTCTGGCCTTGCGGAAATTAACAGTTATATACAGACCTGTCTACCACTCGCAGCTAGATGAACCTCGAATAGGATTGATGTAAATTCTTCATTTGCGAGTTTGCTATAAGGACTCTTCCGCCTCTCTCTACATTCATTCTAAGACATAATTTATACAGGATAGCAGGGAACGTCTTTGGCAGCTGAGTAGACCTGTACTCAAGCTTGTTTTAATAATCCTTCGTTTTAAGAAAGACTTCGACGCAGGATACTTGTATGGCTGTCTATCCTCAAAGGACGTATAGCTACCCATCGGATCGACACTAATAAACTAACCTAACTTAATCTAACTGACAATATACTTTTTGATAAAATGTAAAGTCTATCAGATGTCGTAGTCCCGCCACAAAATACTGGCACTTGGCTTTTGGTTCTTCAAATGTTCCCGCTCTCACCTGCAGTGCCGATATATACAAAATACTGGCACTTGGCTTTTGGTTCTTCAAATGTTCCCGCTCTCACCTGCAGTGCCGATATGAAAATACGACATCCTGGTTTTGGGAGCCGTTTTCCTATATGAACGAGCCTACTCCTTAAAATGAAGAGGAGTATGAAAAAGGAATAGGGGAAATTGCCATTACATCGAGTCTAGCCGATAAATGTTACATAAAATATAAGGGGGACAAGCGAGTTATTACAATTCTATATAATCATATGCGTATCCTCATTAAAAAAAAAAAAAAAAAGCTTTACCACGGGACTTTTTTAACTGACTATACGTATGTGGTATGCATAGTGTATATTCATAAAAACCTATCAGTATCTTTCGTTCCTATATTAAAGTGAGAAGACCGTAAAAGCCTTTGGTAGGCGGTGTATGAACAAATGGGAAAATAAAATTGCCTCAGATTACTCTAAAAACTCGCTTGAATAAGTCTGAGGATTCCTTTTTGAACGCAAGATGGAGGGGGGGGGGGAGTTTCCTTTCCCTCCCACTTCTCCATGGGGCGGCTCCCTTTCGGTTGGGTCGTCCTACAAGGCGCGCGAGGCTCGGTTGAAGGATTTGTTTATCGCATCGATTGAGTCTCACGTCCGTCCTCGATGCTCTTTCCACTCGACGAGGAAGAGAAGCGCTGTATACTTTTTCCCCCCTCTTAAATTTCGTTATTAGACAGTGTCACGAGGCACTCAGCCCCTTGGCACTTTCATGTAGACAATTTCTCGCCCGTTACGAGAGTAATTTAAATTTTTATTACGCGTTATTGATGCGAATTGTAAAGTAAAACAAATGGGGAAATTCTCAAAATTGAGGGGATAAGTTTCCCCTATTGGGTGGGGGCCACGCCCCAGGCCCTACGTTTTGCGTAGCCAGAACTTGTACGCCTTTTTCATCAATAGAGCTACAGTCATCGTTTTGTGTTTGTAGACATTTAATTAATTAGCTTTAAGGAGATTTGAAAGCTTTATCAGTAGGAGGCAAATTGTTGTAACGTCAAATTTGTATATTTAAATGTAGTGTCAAAATATGCATAAAAATGGTAAAGAATAAAGTTATTTTAAAATCGATTTGATTTCGTATGAAAAATAAATCTTTAAAATAATGAAGACGTGCTAAAGTGAAACCGATACTCGAAAAAGAGATGTTTGACATCACAGGAACAGATTTATGTTCATCAATTAATCTGTCGGTAAAATAAAAAGCAATTTAGTTTTAGGATCTTCTTCACTTTGAAACTTGCAAAAGTTTTTATTTTTTTTTCCCGCTCATAGGAGTTAAGTTCAAATGTAAACATTTAAGATCTGTTTCACTTGTTACGTGTCAAAAACTAGATTGGCTCAGAAAACACATTGCCTAAGGAAAATCCTCAGAGAAAAATTTGGTTTAAATTTTTTCTTGCGGAAAAGCAAACATGTCAACTCTCACGGATTTTAAGTAGTTATCAGTATCAGGCACAGGCAAAATCTCAAGTATTTTCATACTTCAAGGTTGACGTCTCTGGGAAAGGCGTAATTTATTTATAACAAAGTTGAAGTTTGACCAATAGGAGGTTAGTAGTGTTTGTACGAATGACGTCATGTAATGCAAGTGTTTCCGATAGATCATTTAGATGCTGAGGGGAGGAGTCTCCTTAAGTCTAAGATGCGACTTAGAGGTATAGCTTTAGTTGTAGTCCTAGTCCTCCAATGATGAAGTGTGGTTAAATCGGTTTTTAAAGTTGTGGCGCCGACTGATTCTCTAACCCGACTTTAAAGTGTGTGTGTTGTTCGAATAATTTGAATGTCGTTGTTTCACACGCCGTTTGATGAGTTTGTTATGGTTCCAGATAGTGGTGTACCGATTAATCGACATCGGCAGAGTCGGCCAGTTTGGGGGCATTGGCCATATTTAGCCGATTCTCTGGAATTTTGAAGTTTTCATTACAAAATAAGGATCACCTGAAGATCAGGGCCCCCAGCCTTCGCTAGTTAGCCTTATAAGGTTAACTAACGAAAATATCATGACTTCACCTAACCAATCGTTAGGTCAACTGTACGCCCTTGACGATTGGTTAGGTTAAGTCGTGATATTTTCGTTAGTTAGCCTTATAAGGCTAACTAAAGAAGGCTGGGAGCCCTGATCTTCAGGTGATCCCAAAATAAAATATATATTTATAGAAAATTGAACATACGAAAAACGCCATTTATGATAATTTATACTCATTCCAGAGCGTAATTATATAAAAATATTGGTGCTTTCCTGTTAATGGGAATACCCAACCGCCCGCCACCAAACTGTTTTTATGTATTTTTGCTCTCGTCATTTTCGTTTAAACTAACGAAAATATCACAACTTAACCTAACCAATCATCAAGGGCGTACAGTTGACCTAACCGGGCAATGAATTAACCTAACAAGTTAATATAACGGAAAATGCCCAGTTAGGTTAATTGAATGCCCGGTTAGGTCAACTGTAGGCCTTTGATAATTGGTTAGGTTGTGATATTTTTGTTAGTTTAAACGAAAATGACGAGAGCAAAAATACATCGTAAACAGTTTGGTAGTCCCGATAATACGTAAGTACCGAATTTATCAATCATTTAAATGAAATTAGTTAATATGTAAGCGATAATCAGTTAGTAGGGGGTCAAAATGGCTTTGTCATCTAAAATCGCAGAAAAAACGTCGCTGCTTTCGGTACGTTGTCGCCACACGAGTTCTGCAAGATACCGAGTCCAGATGATGGCGGGCGGTTGGGTATTCCCGTTAACAGGAAAGCACCAAAATATTTTACATTCATGAAAAAGGCAAAGCTTAATAAGTTAAGTTGCCCATAAGTTTACATTTTCTTTAAGTAGCTAAGTTCTAAATATTATAAACTATTGTAACCTCCTACTCTATATTAAGTTGTACTTTATAATTTATATTTTAAACCATTGGTACTTACGTATTATCGGGACTACCAAACTGTTTATTATGTATTTTTGATGTCATTTTCGTTTAAACTAACGAAAGTATCACAATTTAACCTAACCAATCATCAAGGGCGTAAAGTTGACCTAACAGGTTAATATTGGGGTGCTACTGTAGTATGTGGTCTACCTACGATTCGGCGGTCTACCTTTTAATTATAGCTTCTTATCTTGTTTACTAATTGTTTGTTTACATCCCATTGTCAATCGCCCTTGACGATTGGTTAGGTTTAGTCATGATATTTTCGTTAGTTTTAACGAAAATATCATGATTAAACCTAACCAATCGTAGGTAGACCGCATACTACAGTAGCACCAATATTGGTTATGTCACCTAAATATCTTCTGATCTTTTCGTATTAGACACTCAGTGTCACATTTCGGACAAGTTATGGATGGAGAGAATAACGCTGTAATTGATAAAAACATCCAGTGTCAACATTCGTGTCAACTGAATGCCCGGTTAGGTCAACTGTACGCCTTTGATGATTGGTTAGGTTAAGTTGTGATATTTTCGTTAGTTTAAACGAAAATGACGAGAGCAAATATACATAATAAACAGTTTGGTAGTCCCGATAATATGTAAGTACCAAACCATTTTATTATGTTGACTTTATTTAAAGTATCTTAATAATTTTATAAACCCAAATTGTATACCGGTATCCGGTTTTTTTTTTATTCAAATAGGCCACCAGGGCCTTGAAATTTGAATGAAAAATTTTGCTGTTTACATTGTTGAAGAAAGAAAATACCTTCAACATAAGGAAAACCAATTACTTGAAATATTGGTATTCAATTTATGGAACTAAAATAAAATTTGGACAAATTCCTAGTTTAGGGGCGTCCTTAAAATTTTTATTGCATATGCATAAAAGTTACACCATTTGGATTGGAAATGATTTATTTATGAACGTTGAGGTAGAAAAAAACTTAACCAAACTCGGGCATCAGTCGACCTAACCTGGGCATTATTCGATCTCAAACTCCATATTTAAAATTTTTTAAAACGCAAAGACGCGCACCTTTCCCTTACAAAGTAAAAAATGTGGCTAATTTTAGCACGAAGAATGAAATGTTACATTACTGATAAGTTGGAAACGGAAACCTAAAAGTTTAGATTTGCTCCTGATACCGACGATGGGTGTAAAAAATATCGTAAAATATATTCTTTTATATATAAAATACACGAAGTTATAGAATTTTCACCCCACACTGTTCATAAATAAACTATTGCATATCCGATGATATAATAATTATACATACGCGTTGCGTATCAAGAGGACGCCTCCAAGCTAGAAATTAACCTAAAATTATTTTATCATTTATCGAGTAATAAAACTATTGAACATAATTTTAGCTACAATATTATGAGTAACAAATTCTGGTACGATATACAGTACTCTCTCTCCGTTCGCGAGGGTTATGTTTTTGGATTTCGCTGCGAACGTCAAATTGGCGATGCACAAACTTAAAGGCTTGTGGAGAAAATAGGGTTAGATACTTCGTCTAAAAAAATTTTGGTAAATTTATAGTTTCAACCACAACTCGTTTTGAGAAATAAAATTTAGGTTTTCCGGTGGTTTCTGATTTGATTCATCCGAAAATGACATTCATTTCTGTCGCAAATTACTCGTTTTTGTGATTCCCCCCTTACAATATGGGGGAATGCGTGGGAAATCGGGGTTTTTGGGTGGGGGGGGGATCAAAAACGAGTGATTTGCGACGGAAATGAATGTCATTTTCAGATGAATCACATCAGAAACCAATGGAAAACCTAGGAACCCTATACCGATCAATTTGTGATGCGTGATCTTTACGGGGGCTCTTCCCCCGTACCCCCGAGACCTAAATTATACAAATGATGATGTAATATGTTAAGTTATGCACTTTTTTAGTCTTCATCTAGGGCACATGACGAATCAAGTTCTTAAAGTCGAAACCACACGAACAGCATGTCATAATTCTATCACAAACACGACCAAACTGAGTCCAATTAGAAAAAAAGAAATAGCCAGAACAAAAACCAACCAACTAATTAAGTTGCAGAGTAGCCAAAAAAATAGCCCAATCAGGAAAAATATTTTATGAAAAAAAGTCGCATTTGACGTGACATCACGTCAAATCGATATCGTTAATTAAAATTTCAGAAGCAAATATCTCCATAAATATGATCGACCGAAAAAATTTTACTTAAAGGAAAGGTTTTATTTATTATTTTATACGCATTGCAATAATTTTTATTAGAAACTGAGGTGAGGGGGTCATTTCCGTCGCAAATCACTCGTTTTTGACCCCCACCCCACCCAAAAACCCCGATTTCATAAAAACGAGTAATTTGCGACGGAAATGAATGTCATTTTCGGATGAATCACATCAGAAATGACCGGAAAACCTAATTTTTATTTTTCAAAACGAGTTGTGTTGAAACTATAATAATACCAAAATTTTGTGATATATAAGATTACTTTATTGAAAAAGAATGGGTTATTTAGGACAAAAAATAGTCGCAATAAGAATAAAAAATCACCCTTTCAATAAATTGTACATACCTGTATACTGTAATGATAATAAACTTGATGCAAAGATAACGATAAAGAGTTGGTGATGAGATGATGATAAAGTCACGAGATACACGAAACAACCTTGCGGGATGCTGGCAGGCACAGGCTGACGCTACGTGCGAGATAAAATGGCGCCGGTACTATCTTGTTATCTCCACACCAAACTTGCTAAAGCAATGTTATATGCTGTAGCGCAGAATTATTAGGTAAAAGTTGCTTAAAATTAGTCGAAACCTACAGGAAAATTATTGAATGCCCATTGCCCAGTTAGGTCAACTGTACGCCCTTGACGATTGGTTAGATTAAGTCGTGATATTTTTGTTAGTTTTAACGAAAATATCACGACTTAACCAATCGTCAAGGACAGTGGCGGTCCTAGCTTACATGACGCCCTGGGCGAACCTCACCTTCAGCGCCCCCCCCCCCTGTTCGCCAACACACACACATTCGAATCCCCCCAAAATAAAGGACAGACATAACTCTTTCACAAAATAACTTTTTATTGGACTAATTGTTGGAACTTCAGAACCAAAACAAAGACTCAAATTTCTGAATTTTACAAATCCTTCATCACGTAAATAGAATAACTCACTTAAGAGAATGTAATTATGATACTATGAACAGGAAAAATACAAATTAAATTGCACAACTGCCATAAATAAACTAGAGAATCAAATTTCTAAATTGTACAAATGCTCTATCACATAAATAGAATAAGACACTTAAGAGAGGGTAATTATTATGCTACACTTTGAACAAGAAACAAAATAAATTGCACCACAGCACAACTGCCATCTAAAGCCTGACTCTTCTTACCTTCCTTGATGCAAAGTCATGAATTAAATCATCATATGAAATCTGCTCAGCAATTGTATGATTTATACTGATGATGGCCAGACCGGTAAGGCGTTCCTGTGACATAGTTGACCTCAGGTAGGATTTGATGAGCTTCAGCTTTGAAAAGCTCCTCTCTGCTTCAGCAACAGTGACTGGAAGAGTAAGACCAATTCTGAGAGCAGTCCACAAATTTGGATATATTTCAGAGAGCTCCCTTTCATGGATAAATGTCAGCAGTTCAAGCAAGGATATGGTCTTTGATGGCAAGTCAGGCAAGTTCTTCAGCTCCTGTGCAAGCTCTCTGCCATCCAAGTCAGATTGTCCCTTAAAGTGTAGTGTAGTACTAAGGTTCACACATTGTTCTGTCAGCTCCTCAAATGTGAGATTTTGGAAATGTGTCAGCACTCCAAACTTCTCTCCCACAATTTCCAACGTGGAAAATCTTTCCTGAATGGCTGATGTTGCAGCATCAACCACTGCATTGAAAAATGTCACCTCCAGCTTCTTCAAAGCATCAATCAAGGGCTCATCAGATGCTTCATAGGAGAAGTGCCGCTTTGTGGACCTCAGCCGTTTTTGTTTTAACACAGCCTCCACATTCATTTGTTCACAGATATCTGTGGCTGCCATTTGTGCAGCCACAAAACCTGTTGCCCTGTAATTGCGGAGACCTCTCTCTGTTTTTTTTAGGAGATTTACTGCAACATCAACGTGCATGCTAGGAGACTGCATCTGCTTGCTCACATGCTGAATTTGGCACAACAGGTCATGCCACACCACTGAACAAATGGCGAAGCGGTATGACCCAACCTCCTCTGACAGAGATTGAGCCTCGACCTTTATTACAGAGTCTTTGGTGTGGTCCCTCACCTCGATCAGTGCATCTCTCACTGCAGCTGCCTGATATCTCAGGGGCTCCACACTCTTGATCTTGCTTTCCCACCTTGTATCAGACCACATCTTCAATGTGATGTTCACATGTTTTTTCAAAATGGCCCATCGTTGTGTGGAGGCTGAAAACAAGTTGTAAAGCTTCTGCAAGATGCCAAAGTAACTTGTGGCATCAATAGATCCCTTAGCAGCATCGGCCACAAGCAAATTCAGAGAATGAGCCCCACATGGAACAAACAGAGCTCTGGGATTAATTTCTAGGAGCCTGGATTGAACACCCTTGTTTTTTCCCCTCATGTTGGCCCCGTTGTCGTATGATTGTCCTCTACAGTCCATGAAAGGAACTTTTAGCTCCTCCAGTCTCTTCAGAATCAGAGATGCCAAATGTTGACCAGTGGACTCCTCTGCCTCCAAAAACCCCATGAAATGTTCCTTTATATGGGGCTTCCCCTCCAGTGACACAACCCGAATCACAACTGACAACTGTTCAGTGTGGCTGATATCTGGAGTGCAATCTAGAATTATTGAAAAAAACTTTGATTGTTTGATGTCGCTCACCATTGCTGAAATGGTCTTGCTGCTCGACAAATCAATGAGTTCGTTTTGTATGTGGTGGCCGAGGTAGCTGGTGTGACTGGAGGTCCCTTTTTGGACACGGTTAATGTGCTCTTGCATTATAGGATCAAATTGTGCCATCAGTTCAACTTCTTTCAGAAAATTGCCATTTGATGGTGAGAACAATTTTTCTGTATGTCCCCTTAGTGCCAAATTCCTAACTGCCAGAGAATGCACAATAGCAGTGAGACGTGTCAGCACCGCTCTCCATCTCAACTTCTCAGCCTCCAGAAGTGCCATCTCCTGCTTGTCAATGGTCTCCCCCTTTCTCATCCTCACTGCCAGTTCTTTCCAGATTTTCATAGAATTTAGGTGTTCTGAACTGTTGTCATGTGATGTGAGCAATGAGCTTGCATGCTTCCAGTCCGAGAGTCCCAAACTTGTTAAATTTATTTTCCTCTTGGAAAATAATGTACAACAGAAACAGAAAAGGCTGTTGTTTTTTAAGGAATAGACCAACCAACTTCTGGTTATATTTTCCCCACTAACCAATGACTTCCTGAAGTATTGATGGTGGAAACTTCTTCCGTCACTGTCGTTTCTAGGGAATACAAAGTCAGATGGTACTTGACTTGGTCCCCTGGAAACCAGTTGTGTCCGAATTCTCTCAGTCAGAACTGAAGGCCAGTTAGCAGGGTCGGTGGACAGAGACTCATCCTCAGGAGGCGATTCTGCTCCAGGCATTTCTAATAGAAAGAACAAGAGCATTACTCATTAGTATACACACCTAAGTTAGATAACACATTATTCACAGCACTTTGTTATGGTGGTGGTGTTATGGAATTATGGTGGTGAAACACCACACATACCCAGTAACCCAGACCCAGTGATAATAACATTATAATTTATAACTGTTTGCAAAATGCTTTGCAGGGATGCACACACATACACATACACACACACGCACACACTCACAGACATATGTGCACACAAACTCACCTGAAGAGTCCTGCCGGGGAGAAGTAGAAGCAAATGGGTCTTCATCCTCAGGATCAGACTGCATTTGTGGAGACATATGTGAGGCTGAGGAGGTAGATGGCTCCTCAGCCTCAATAATGGCAGAAGTAGACGGCTTCTCATCCTGGCTAGTGGCAGAGGGTGTTCCAAAATATTTCAAAAGTGCCCCTGCAAATAGTAAAATAGAACATAACAGACCAATGCATGAATAGGCTAGTACAATTAATTTAACATGTTATTAAGCACAATTTATTAAACTTTTAGAATAGGAAACAAATGAATAATACAACCTCCTTGGTTAATGGCTAATTATATACATAATAGTACACTTCAAATGACTCAGAAAGCTATATCACAAAATAGCAGTGCAATATAGCAGTGAAGAGTAGATGACATAGCTCTATACCTTTATCTTTTGCTCGTTTCTCCTCTTCTTCTTTCCTCTTTTTTCTAAACTGAGCACCTGATAGCTTTGACCTCTTCTTATCCATTTGCGGTTATTTGACAGACCTTAGTGGCTTAGTGTGAAGATTCGTTCTGTAATAAATAATATACATTTCACTATTTAACCAAACCCAGAAAAATAACATTACATATGTTAAAGTATGGGCCTTTATTCCCAATAATATTAATCTGGAAGCATTTTGCATTGTTTAGGTCTTTTATGGGAAGGTTTATGGAAAATGCAATAGATGGTTTTTTATTAATAAAAATATATTTATTGATCTTTTATTATTTATTTTATTTTATTTTTTATTTTTATTTATTTCTTTTTTTTTATTTTTATTTTTTTTGCAGGCGCTCATGCCGCCCCTCCACAAATGCCGCCCTGTGCGGCTGCCCATATTGCCCATATGAGGAACCGCCACTGGTCAAGGACATGGTTAACCTAACCGGGCATTCAATAATTTTCCCTTAGGTTTCGACTAATTTTAAGCAACTTTTACCTAATAATTATATCCTGTTACAGCAAATTTGGTGGAAAGATAACAGGATAGTACCATGGCGCCTGTATTCTTCCGCGGGAACTACTTTGTTCACTGCGAACTGCGCATAGTCGAGTGCCTAGGCCGCAATCTACGAGGGGTTGCCACAATAAATTGACCGCGAATAAGCAAATCTGTGAACCAAAACCCTGCGAACGGCGAGGGTGTACTATATTGTGGAGTGAGCTAAGGAAAAGCATTTAAATAAATTTGAAATGTAAAAATATGAAAGTTTTCACATTAGATTAGTGAAATTTATAAAGGGAATTGATTTTTTTAAAATATAGGTAAAGAATCGGCATCGGCTAAATTTTAGAATCGGTATATCACTGGTTCCAAGCCTTCTGTAAACGAGGTAGTAGTCAGCAAGAAACTGAAAATAAAGTGTCCGGCATATTTTTTTTTTTTTTTTTTTTTTTGTAATTTTGTTCACATGTCCAAATTTTTATTTGTAAGTTTGCTGGGTTTATTGTGTTTAATCTGGGAATAATTTGAAATTTTTAATTTTTTTGGTTATTTGGTTCCCAGAGGAAATCTGCGGAGTTCGCGCAGAACTTTTCAAAAGTATGAAAAATTTAATTGGTGGATTTTTTTTTTCCTAAATCTGCGGAACTTTTGAAACTTATTTTTATTTATTTATTTTTTTTTTTGTGTGTAAAGGAATTTGAATGAAGTGCTGTTTGTTGAGTCATATAAAACCCCTCTGTATAAACCATTTGAGATTTAATCCAAGTAATTGTAAACATCTTTCGGAATTTAAATTAATTCTTCTAAACAAAAAATTTGTAAGTACGTTTGTAAACTTATTTTGAATTAATATCCCGCTGTGAATAGGGATTGTGTTGTTTCTATGCTACTCTAGCAGTATTACCCCTCTCGTAAGCTGAGGATAAATTAACATTGAAAGTTTGGAATTAAGAGTGGGCTTCGAGTAAGCCGAGAAAATTGTGCGTATAAAATTGAAAGGTTATCCGAGTGATAACCACCCTGAACAAACGAACCTGCGCGCGCGCAATAAGTGCAATAAAAAGTGTTTTTTTGAAATTTCACATTATACATTTTCCTATTAGTTATATAATCGGTTTTTAATCTTTACTTTATACTTTTTTTCTATAATATGATAATAAAAACCCACTCTAATAGAGTTTATTTCCACAACAGTTTCGATGCTCACTGGCATCCTCTTCGGGTGGATACAGATTCGTTTTTTGTATCCACTATCCACCCGAAGAGGATGCCAGTGGGCATCGAAACTGTTGTGGAAATAAACTCTATTAGAGTGGGTTTTTATTATATTTTGACCTTCACGTAGAAGAAAGTGAAATTTTTTTGCTTTTTTTCTGTAAGTTTTTAAATCTTACATATATTTTTCTATTTCATTCAAGTAGCGTCTATGGTTCTATGCACTTTTTTTATTTTTTAGGCACGAAAGTATATGAAAAATTTTATTGTTAGCATTTAGGTGATTATAAATAGTATCGTGTGAAAGAGGGAAAAGTCAGTTTTTGCGAGAATTGGTTTGTTCAAAAGTGGATTTTAATGAATCGCACATTTGCGTTAAAAAGTTGGAGAAAAAGTATCGTGGAAACGTATATTGCCCCTTGATGCGCATGATGATCACGCAGAATTATAATTATGATTAGGAGAAATAGGCACTGACAGGAGACGGGCGCAGCCTAAAATTCTTAGGGTAAAACGTTTGAAAAATACTCCGCGGTAGACCTGTATTTGACGCTTTTGACCTTTCTCATTGGGTGAGCGAGTGTTATTAAACAGTCTGTAGTTGGATTGGTCATTATTTGCGATTTATTTCTCGAGTCGCTTGAAGGAGGTTATTTAAACTGATTAATGGGGTCGTTCGAAACGGCCATCCCTCTTCACTTGGAGTGGTTCGTTTTCGATGGAAAAAAAAAGGAATGAAAAACAAGTTTGACGCTTCAATTACGTACTATCGACCCTTTCCTTTACTTTCATTTTTACGCACGTTCAATAAGTAAATAAGGGGTATCAACTTCATTGGGATTACCCCGAGGGCAAGATAAACGTTTTATTAAATTTCGTTTTGAATTTTTGGCTCGTTTTTTCCTGTAGTCAATGCAGAAAAGGACGTATCTATTCGCAAACTTCATCCATTTCACCGTAAGATACGATATTTATTCACTATGAAATTGCCAAGGAAAAAAAAGTTAGAAACGAAATTGAAATTTCTTATTTTGTGAAACAGCCCTTCAATTTGTCATTGGAGCGTAATTTTTCAATAACCGTAGATAATTTGAATTACATTTCACTTGGAATTCATTCCTAAATGTTTACTCCACGATTTGAACTTTGAAGTTGTGTGTGGTGTGTGTGTGTGTGATATCGATGCATTCATAGTTTGTGGAAATATGAAGAGTTAAACATCTTTTACATAGAGCACGATTCCGCCCATGTGCCCATTTCAGGGTACGAGCAGCTTGCAGCAGCACTGCCGAGCAAATAGGGATATCTTAGTACTGATGAAGCTTTTGTACGTGGTTCATCACCACACGAAGCTCTCTGTCTAGTCCAAAGAACATCCATATCCGTATTCGATTGCATTTTTGTTAGTTCGTATTGCAAACGCCCCCAGTTATTATCAGTCTTGGTGCATGGTTCTTCAAGAGTAAGATGCACCGGAAGTTTGTTTCCTCCTCGAGGGAGCACAGACTTACCTGTATCAATCAAAGTCACACTCGTACTACCTCATCAGGCTTACTCAACACAAACTGGACCAAAAACCACACGTATCCGTAATCACAAACCATCCGTATTTACTATAACACTATACAGGCCTGTATTTTTAGAATATTTTGTTATACATATCCGTAAACTCAACACGGAAACAACTGTACAATATTTATAAAATCAAACGAAATAGATTTTAAAGAAGACTACGTCATACGATAGAGTAACCTCTCCATAAACCAAACTCAGTTTTATATAGTCATCTGTTTTGAACTTATGAAGCAAAATTTTGTAGGATCTTTTTGTAGTTTTGGGATTGCATATATAGCTAGTATACATTCATTGTCTTCCGTTAATTGTGTGTGTATATACAGGGTGAGTCAAAAGTCTCCATACATAGGCAAAATGGTCATGATAAATAAATGATTATTTATTTTTAATTTTTTTGCAGGTGATTTGCCGAGATAGATGCCTTTGTCCCAAGAAGAGCGTATAGAGATCATTCTTCTGGCAGGATCAGGAAGCTGTCGCGAGGTTGCCGAGGATTTTAACAGGAGACACGCACGCACATCACACACGACACCGTTGCCAAACTCATTGAGAAGTTCAAGAAGACTGGAAGTGTTGCAGACCAACCGAGAAGTGGCCGTCCACGAACAGCCACCGATGAAGGCACAGCGACCATGGTGCTGGCAGCGTTCGCAAAGAGTCCCCAAGAAAGCACTCGACGGATGTCTGCAGAATGCGGTGTCAGCCAAAGGAGTATCGTCCGCATTATGAAAGAGCACGGATGGCATCCATAGAAAATGCAAATGTTGCAGTATCTTAGCGAAGACGACCCGGACAGGCGGCTGGAATTCTGTGAATGGGGAAGAACAAAAGTGGACGAAGACACGGAGTTCTCGGCTGGCATCCTGTTTTCAGATGAAGCGAACTTCTATGTTCATGGAGAAGTTAATCGTCAAAACGTACGTTATTGGAGTGATGATAACCCGCACTGGATGAGTCCCTCAAAGACGCAAGGCGTTGGAAAGGTGATGGTGTGGTGCGGGATATGGGGCAACACAATTGTTGGCCCTTTTTTCATTGACACCAATCTGAATGCCGAAATGTATCTAAACATGCTGCAAAAGACAGTCATGCCGTCCCTGCTGAACGAGGACGGGGGATTTCCAGCGTACTTTCAGCAAGACGGGGCGCCACCCCATTACGGTATCTGCGTGCGCCAGTGGCTGGATCAGCAGTTTCCGGGTCACTGGATTGGCCGCCGTGGTCCCGTGGAGTGGCCTCCGAGGTCCCCAGACCTCACCCACCTTGATTTTTACTTGTGGGGGCACTTGAAGGCCATGGTGTACCAGGTGAAAATACAAAACACGGACCACCTAAAGGAACGCATTCGTGATGCGTGTGCACTGTGCACGCATAACACTAGACGTGTTTACGCGCGTTTGCCATGACTCGGGGGAACGCATCCGGATGTGCATTCAGTGTAATGGTGCCCACATAGAGCATATTTTGTGACTTACAAGTGATTGCATAATAAAGTGACCATTTTGCCTATGCGTGGAGACTTTTGACTCACCCTGTATTATAAAGATCAGAGGCGGTTCTTGGACTGGTGCATTGGGTAGGCAGAATATATATATATATATATATATATATATATATATATATATATATATAATAATAATTTCAATAAAGGTATATAATTATAACTATATGTATATATAAAGGTACTTACCGCAGTTGAGATTCCAATGCATCGCAATTTTTCATTACTTATAGTGTAGCTTTATTTTTCTGTCTTTTTTAGCAAAGACTAAGTGATTTGTATATTCGCGCAAACACCTCCCCCCCCCTCCCCCAAATCCCCTTGTGACGTCATACACCATTCGCCTATCAATCTTTCTCCTTTACCCCCCCCCCCCCCCCCCAAACACTTTCTCATATTTTTCATACGGGATGGCTTGATAATGAACTTTAGCGTGCAAAATGTATCATTTAGTAGGAAAGTCCGCGCGCTGAGTATATGTACATTTACTCTGTATTAAAAATGGCATATATCAAGTACGCCACACTAGTTGAATTTATATTATACATTCATGGTAGGCAGGGCGTTTTAGGTTGTAATAGCTAATATGAAAAAAAAAATCGTATAATATTGGATTAAGAGGGCGCGATCGACAGATTTTGTCTAATTGCGCTAATTTATATTGATATATTTATGCTTCTAAAGTTTGACAAAATTAATGGTCAGGCAAAGCCTACCCTGCCTACCCTATAGAAACGCCTTTGCGTCACCGTCACTATAATATACCGGTATATATATATATATATATATATATATATATATATATATACTATTATAAATACATATAGCCTATAATAATAATAATTATACCTATATATGTATATATAATTATTTTGTGTCGTATATTTGTGAAGGTAATTTATGGACATACCAAATATATTATATATTATATATATATTATATGAATTTTAGTTTAACACGTGAAAATAATAAATTATGTACACCAACAAAGTGTGAAGTCCGGCTCCATAGAGATCCGAGATAATTGATTCATTTTTTCTGTTAAGATCTTCAAGCTGCATGCCTTATACACGGATGTAAAGACATTAGCAAACTGTTCCTTAGAGATGTTGTCACGCTAATAGTATGTTTTCCCTCAGATCCTTTATCGTCCTTGGATGTGTGTTGTAAACGGCGATCTTTAAGATAACCAATACCACCACCTCTTGGGGTGTGTATTTCGTTATTATCCTTATATTATAAACTTAATAGGTTACTCGGAACAGTTAAAAGTAATAAATATGAAATCCTTATGGGACCGGAATTTTGAAACACCCTGTATGTGTAGGGCTGAACAAATGTTGGCTTAGTTCACCAGTCAAACAAAAATACCACTCGTTAGCTGTTTTTATGGTTTTCTAGGGATATAGAGCATGGAATATTTTCCCACTCGTCGGCCTTAATTTTTCACTTGTCACGGACGAGTAGACGAGTGCATTTGTTCAGCCCTGTGTATACAGTGTGTGATACGGATGCAACCCGAGAGCCTGAGACCAGTAGTATATATATATATATATATATATATATCTATCTATCTATCTATCTATCTCAAAGCTATTGACTTCTTAGGGAAACGGAGCTTACAGATGAAAAGAAGGACCAAGACAACGGCAAACGTTTTCGTTTATTTTTTGTACTTCAGACATTTCGACAAATCTTTTGTCATCATCAGTGAATTAAGTCTTAAAACCTTCAAATAAAAATAATGAAAATTACATCAATACAAAATTAAAATCATTAAAATTACATCAATACAAAAAATTAAAATCATTAAAATTAAATTACCTCAACTGGTAAATACACAATGTTTACATCAACCTCCATACTTGGCAAAAACTAAGAGAGAACTGTATGGTCAGTAAACTAGAAGGTATGATATGTCTATGAAAATCGATTGGTTAGTTAAAAGAGCTGTAATTTGTAAGATGAACTATTATTGTTAATGGAGGGTTTGTTTCTATAGATGTACAAAGATTCTAAAATTCGGAGTTCTGTGAGGTTATTGGATCTAGTTAGAATTTCGAACCGAGTTTTGTGAAGGGGATGGTTTTCATTACTATGGTTTCTAATTGCGGATTGTGGTGGGCTACTGAGGGGACGGTTGGTACGGACTGATAAGCCCAAATGTTGAGAGAGGCGTACCTCCAGTTGGAGTTGAGTACTGCCAATATACGCAGCCTTACAGCTGTCGCACGTGTATTTGTAAACAACATTAGGGCATATAGTTTTGTGGAATTTGTCTTTGAACTTTAAAAAAATTTGATAATTTAAGTGGGTTGACGAAAGCGAATCTAAAATTTATTTGGGGATAACTAGACTTGAGCAATTTGGACAATTCACCTCGAATACGCAATGATAAATAACCATAAAAAGGTAATTTAATATATCTGGTTTCTTTTTGTACTGTAGTTATGGGGAGTTTAGTATTAAAAGTGTTGTTTAAAAATTTTCTTTAATTGGTTATCAAAAACATTAGAAGGGTAGTAATTATTAATAAAGTACTGGGTAATTATTCGTTTTTTGACCGTCTTTTTTATAATGAGAGCAAACGTTTCTGGTCAATTTTGAGGTGCTCTGCACGAATCTGCCATCCGTTTCCTGTGCAAATGCGTAGTTTTCGAGATATCGTCATCTCGAAAACTACGCATTTGCACAGGAAACGGATGGCAGATTCGTGCAAAACACCTCAAAATCGACCAGAAAAGTTTGCATTCGTGCTAAACTTAACCTAACTTAACCTAACCTGTCACCTTATTTTGGAGGATATAGTTCTGCAATTGCAGTAAGGAAGTGATGCAGAACTGTAGAACCGTCAGGATGTTCTGCCAGGAACAAGTATCGTGCGAAATATTTCCGGTAATGAGGACGTCTATTCCCAGCACGTAAAACCCACGATTTCACATCCTTCCACAAGCGTTCAATGTTTTATGTGTGGATGGTGTGGTCTTGGGGATCCACAAAATGTTCATTATGATTAATTTGCTTATGCGTGTAGCCCAGTTCACCGATACGATCGTAGGCACGCCAACAATCACTGATAATGACTGAACCAGATTGACACATCATAACACTAGAACGAAAATCACCACACTCACAAGAAACAAAGTAGTAGGCAAAAGCAAGAAAAAGTAGCCAAAAATAGCCAAAAAAGGTAGCCAAAATAAACAAACCAACCGAAATTTATATACAGTACATACATATTAGAAAGTAGAAAATATTTTTTTTTATAAAAAGTACATTTTATACAAATTTGCACAAGATAATATATATATTTTCTTATTCAGTTTTGATTGGTTATTCAATATATATTGCTGTTATAGCTGGGTGTGATTGGGTCAAAAAACGAATATTAACCAAGTACTGTCTTAAAAATTTAAATTCTTCGTTGAATGAAAAGTAATCTAAACAAATCTGAAGCACGTAACGTTACAAAGGTAGCGACGGAGACCTAGCGCAACACGACCACCCTCACTCATGTCTGAACAGATGCTGAAGCTGGTGCTTTAGTTTAGTTTGTAACTAGCCACCTCGCGTTGATATATAAGTTATTACATAATGCATCTATCCATCCAGTCCAAGTAGCAATTCTAGACATGTCGCAATTAGGGCGTAGCAAGCTTTTACTTTTTTGCACCCTTGAGTGAAGGCATGAGGCATGACAGGAACAGCATTTGGCGACGTTTATAGCATTTGATTGCCCTAGTAAGATATCCTCAAACAACCGCAATAATGGCACTGATAAATGAGGTTGCGGACAACCGCTACGTCACACATAATATAGGGTCGGCAAATAAAAAAAAAAATAAAAAAAAAAAGCGAGACCTCGAACTTTGGCTGTAAAATCCAAAATTATGGCGAGATTTCAATATATTTTTTCACACCTCACAACTAAGCAAATTTCCTATACGGTGAGCGGATTTCAAAGAAAACTAATGAAAATTATGGATTTATTAAACATTTCTTTATGCCACTGGAAATTCTCCATTTACACTACTACTGCATTGTATGTGCAGATAAAAAGTTAAAAAGTGCTCACATATGGTGCTACCTTGATGTTAAAAATACTGCTCGATATGTTTACCACGAACTTCTACAACCTTTTTCAGTCTAGGATGGAACTCATCTATGGCTTTATTGATTTGTTCTTGTGGTGGCTCATCCCATTTTTCCAGAAGCTGTCGTAAATGAGCGAAATTTCTTACTTTGACCCGATAAATTCTCTGTGACAAATTTTCCCAAAGGCCGTAATTGACAGGATTTAAATCAGGACTGTTTGGTGGCCAAATTTAGTACCGCTACCTGGTATTCTTTTGATATCTCCTGTTTTATCGATTTTCTTGAGAAGCTTGTCCAAACCTCCTGCAGTTGGCTTACGTTAATTAAAATCGCTTTAATTATCAACTTGAACCTATGATTAGCAAGATTTTTCTGGAATATTCGCCATAAATCCAATTTCTCAGCTAAAATGCTAAAAAATGGCATACAAACTATAAAATTACCTAGTACTAACATACTAAAATTTCATGGTTCTCTGTACCGTATTTGCCGCTAGATATGAAGGATTTAAAAGGTCTCCCTTTTTTTTGGCTGACCCGACATATAACAAACACACACACACACACACACACACACACACACACACACACACACCTTGGTAACCTTTTGTTAGCTTCCGCCCGAATTGTTCATTCTGACGAAGATCAAGCTTTTCACTCCATCTTAGACCTGCAGTTTAACGTGGAATCCGAACCACGCCCTATCAGCAGCCGAGCGTCTTAACCATTTGGCCACTTAGGGTACCCATTTATCTACCAACCACTTTCTTTATTGTGTGGAAGGATGAACAGCTGGGTTTGGCTGCGCGCCGGCTACCGTCGGGTCTCGAACCCGGGGCCGATGGATTCGTAGTCAGCGACGCTAACCACTACACCACCGAGGCGGTATATATATATGCCTCAAAGAGGAAACAAATTTGTGGTGCATCTTGCTCCTGAATAATCATGCACCAGAACTGATAATGACTAGCACTGTCTGCAATATAAACTATCGAAGATTGCGCAAAAACGAATACGAATGTTCTGTAGACTTGGCTAACACAGATTATTATTGTTTTCAGTGGTGATGAGCCACGTACGGAAGCCTCGTCAGTAAATTGACCTTCTATTTGCTTGTCACTGCTGCTGCGAGCTGCTCGTACTCTGAAATGGGCGTACGAGTGGAATGGTGCTGTATGTGACGAGATTTAATTCTTCAAACTTACACTTAAATTATGAATGCATCGATGAATAAAACACACACACACACACACACACAGTTTGTTAAAAAAGTATTCGGACTGATGCGATTATAGACAGAATATGTTGCTTACAGGGTTTGGGGCTTAATCTCCCTTAAAGTACGCTCACTCTGAAGCCACACACTGCCGAACGATCCTGCCACTGTTGAAAACATTTTTCAAAAGCACTTTTCGGAATGGGGGCATTCCAGGACAAATCGCCCCAAAATTAAAAAATTTGCCACCACTCTGACCCGGATTTTAATGAAAATTGACATATGGGATTCTTCCGGGTGCTGATTTCACTGGTGGAAAAATAAAAATGTTCTATGACCCATAGTTTTTGAGTTGGGGGCCCCACTTTACCACCTAACTTTAATGGGCAATAACTCCCAAACATCTTGTTGTATAGACCTATAAAATTATAAATTTTTAGAATCAGCATGAAGAGATCTATTAAATGATAACCACATTCAAATGTGTAGAACAGTAATGAAAATCCCCCCCCCTTTTTTTTTACCCCCATCCCCCCTAGACACTGAATTCCCCAAAAAAAATTTTTTTCATTAATTAAACTTCCATTAATTGTTGAAAGATACAAACAATAAAAAACGTGGGTATCAAGTTGCAAGATACTTTAAAAATTATTGAAATAATATGTACATTGACATTTATACCGTACATTGTACATTGAAATTTTGACATTTTTACGTAGACTGAAATAGAGAACTACAAATGATATATTTACATCCTATGTATAACTCATATTCACGCACTCTCTCTCAAATGTTTGTTAATTATGCTTATTTTTATTACAGATGTGCTTATTTTGAGTCAAATCATATCTTATTTTTGAGATTTACAATTGTGTATTTTTAGTAATGAAAAATGGTTAGATACTGTGATGATCCTTTACAAAAACATAAGAAAAAGATATACAAGGATATAAGAACCATCAGCCAATCACTTTATGATCGATGTAAATGGAAACTACAAAGGAATACTGTACTATGTAGCAACTGTAGAAAATTATTGACCCAGAGACCAGAGTTGCTATCAACATCACAAAGTGAAGAGTCTGATTACAATCAGTCTTCCGAGAATGTTATTTAGAAAGTGATGAATATGATCCAAGTATATCAAGTAATGCCAAAGAAGAGGTTTCTCAAGTTCTAGAAGGTCTTGCTGTGACTCCAGTGAAGAAGCGTAAGTATTTAATGATAGGTACTTTTTATATTTATAATTTTTTTATTTATATTATTTATTTATAATGCATTTACTTTCAAGACAGTTTTTCAGCAGTTGCTGAAAAACTTAATGAAATTAATATGTTGACATATTAAATTTATTAAACTTATGAAATTAATACGTTGACATATTAATTATTATTGTCCATATATATCAAATGGAGTCAAATATTTATTAATTCAAAAATTTCTGACGGTTTGGGTTCCTCAAGAAAAGAAGCAAAAGCTATTCACACAATAGAAAAATCACGTCATTCTTTAAAACGAAAGCTAGAAACAAGTTTAGAAATTGAGATCCCAAAAAGCCCATCAAAAGCTACAAAGTTGGATCATGAAACTCGAAGGTATGAATTTTAAAATGATACGCTATAATTAAGTAGGAATATACCTAAACTAAAACTGAAGCATAAAAACAAAATGTAGGTATTCACCTTTGATAGTAGAAACTAGAAGCACAATTCCCTAAAGATTGGAGATCAATGGGCCCATTAAATCATTTGGAATTCATTTGGTCACAAAATAATTTTTGGTTTAATTTGACTCTTATCTCAAAGAGTGCTCATTTTGTTACACTTGAAATCAATATTATAATCCAAAAAATTTAATATGCACATGTAATCTTTTGTTTATAGCTATTATACATTCATGAATTTGTTTCAGTTCAATGATTCATCTCATGAATGAACTGGTTGAAGCTTTCCATTCTACTGACAGTTCTGAGAGGAAACTCAAAATATTGACATTACCTCCATTTACCATATCAAAAACTATAAATCTATTTCAGACAACTGAATATTTAGTTAAGAAAAGCAGAAATATAAAACAAGACTGAATTATTCCTGAAATTGAACCCATGTCAAAAGGAAAAGTAATAACTAAAGGTACTAAAGATTCTATTCAGAAATTTTTCGAATCAGATGAAATTAGTCGTTTGTGCCCAGGTACAAAAGACTGGTGTTAATGAATCTGAAAGAAGCTTTTAGTCTCTCTAAAAATAATCCAGATAGTCCCCAAATTGGCTTCTCTAGTTTTGCCAGCCTTCGCCCCAGACATTGTGTTTTAGCTTAGCTGGAGCTGCTGGTACCCATTCTGTGTGTGTACGTACATACACCAGAATGCCAAAATACAATTCTCAGCTTTGGGTGTCAAAGCGTTGGAATACACAACTCTTATGGAGAAAGCAGTGTGTGATGTCAACAACAGGAATTGCATGATGCAAATATGTAATCTCTGTCCAAAAGAACAAGGTATTAAGAATTTTTTGCACACTTTTCAAAGTGTTAACGATCCTGAATGTGAGGAAATAAAATATAAACAATGGGTTACTACAGATTGATGCGATATGGTTGAAAAAATAGAATCTGTAGATGATTTTATAAATTCATTAAGCACAAAAAATTGTCAAATTGACACGTCATCACTTTATAGCAAAGAATCAGAGTGCATTTCTAAAAAACTTGAATAATAATTTAATTAGCCATACAGCTGTAGTTCTTGGTGACTTTTCAGAAAACTACTCATTTGTGGTACAGGATGCAGCCCAAGGTTTTCATTGGGAAAATACCCAATGCACAGTGCATCCCTTTGTGTTATATTATAAGGAACCAGAAAGTAATGAAACAAAACATTCAAGTTATTTTTTTTTATCTCCAAATGCAAAACATAACACTACAATGGTTTACACTTTTTTAAATACACTCACACCTATTATTAGAAAATCCCACCTTCATATCAAAAAATTACATTATTTTACTGACGGATGTGCAGGACGATATAAAAATCGTTTCAACTTTGTTAACATTTGTAAACATGAAGATTATTTTGGGCTGGAATGTGAGTGGCATTTCTTTGCCACAAGCCATGGTAAGAGCGCTTGTGATGGGATTGGGGGTATAGTGAAAAGATCTGTAGCCAGAGCGAGTATGCAGAGAACATTCGCAAATCAAATATTAACACCAGAAGACGTGTTTGAATTTTGTTCAGACTATAAGTGACAGCATAAATTTTTTTTTACTAAATTCTGAAGAAATTGAAGCTATGGAAAAATTTTTAAGTGACAGATATGAAAAAAAGTATGCGGCTAACAGGAACACAAAAATTCCACAGATTTGTACCTATTAATGCAAATAACATAAAAACATTGGAATTATCTTCTGATGAAGTTGGTGAGGTGGGGATTACACAGCTCAACAAAAATTTTTTTTTGTTTCGTTGCCAAGGAAATTCGTACGAATTTAGAGTATTTTGGGGTTGCTGAATTCCAAAATGAAAGTAGTTTTTCCGATTTGGCTCTAGTTCTTGAGATAATGAATACCCTCAATTAATAGGAAACTTAACCATAACGCGTGCATATGGAAAACTACCGGAACATTCTAGATGGTGAGACACGCGAATATTCTTAGTGTTTACTCCGCGATCATGCATCTCTTCCAATTGCTCACTCAACAAAACTTAAAGAAGAATATGAAAATATCAAAATGGTCCTGCAGAAACTGCTATCATGAGCACCAGATGCCTATTTGTGTTGATCTAAAGATGGTAAACTTCTTGCTTGGGCAGCAAAGTGGATATACGAAGTACCCTTGTTTCATCTGTTTATGGGATAGTAGGGCAAGGCAAGATCATTGGAAAAAAGTGACATGGCCTTCAAGAGAAAACATGACTGTAGGTGCAGCGAACATCATTAACGAGCCTTTGGTTGACAGGGAAAAAATCATCCTCCCACCACTTCATATCAAGCTGGGACTAATGAAACAATTTGTTAAGGCCTTGGACAAAGATGGCGATTGCTTCAAATACATTTGTAGATCGTTCCCTGGACTAAGTATGGAAAAACTAAAAGGTGGATTCTTTGATGGCCCTCAAATCCGTACACTTATCAAGGATTCTAATTTCACAAAATTTATGAATGGTGTTGAAGCTTCTGCCTGGTGCAGTTATGTCTCAGTTGTCAAGAACTTCTTGGGTAACCACAAAGCAAACAATTATGAAGAACTGGTGCAAAACATGCTCACAAACTTTGAAAAGTTGGGTACTAATATGAGCATAAAGGTACACTTTCTCCATAGCCACTTACACAGATTTCCGGATAATCTTGGTGATTTTAGCGAGGGACAAGGGGAGAGGTTTC
The DNA here is from genome assembly GCA_023014485.1 of Bathynomus jamesi. Taxonomy (NCBI): domain Eukaryota; kingdom Metazoa; phylum Arthropoda; class Malacostraca; order Isopoda; family Cirolanidae; genus Bathynomus; species Bathynomus jamesi. The sequence goes on along the minus strand of JAJOZX010004771.1, from coordinate 246,461 downwards.
ATCAAGATATCAAGGTGATGGAGGAAAGGTATCAAGGCAGATGGGACAGACACATGATGGCAGACTATTGCTGGAACCTCCAACGTGATTGTCCTGATAACCCACATAAAAGAGAATCGTACAAACAGAGATTTACTATACATTAATTGTAATTATGCGAATCAGCTTACTGTGTTTATCTGTTGTTATACCGAATAAAATGCCATTATGTATTTCATGTGTTTACTTTTGTATGATTTGAGACAATTTCAATGCGATTTGTAAGTAGGCTCCGCCTGAAATTAAATTTTTTTGCATTTTTACGTGTTTCAATGGGGTACCAATTATCTCATAAATTAGAGCCAATCTAGCAAAACCGATGTCATATTCGGAATCAGCACCACAAAGTTACCCCAAAATCACACTAATATGATTGGCAATAAAATGAGTGTTGACCAGTGTTATAAGCAAAGCTTTTCTGGGTGAAGATAATATTGAAGCTAATCCGAAAATAGGAGAGTACATAGTTTGTACTTAACTATGATCAGAAATGGTTGGGATTTGTACATTCTTATAATGAGGAATTCGATAACTTTGAGGTTAGCTTTGTGCACCCATCAGGATATAATGTTTACTATTACTTTCCACAAATTAGAGATAAATGCCACAATTGCCACATATCAAGAGATAAAATTTTTGGTTTATTAAGCACACCAACTTTAAAGCCAGGAACAATGCGTATTCAATGTGTTTTCCCAGAAAATGAGTTGAAAAAACTCGTGTAATTATGAATCAACTTGATGTAATGTGTGTATTTTTGCTGTTTATTTTCATCCATGTGAATATATCATTTGTAGTTCTCTATTTTAGTCTGCAGGCGTGAAAATGTCAAAATTTCACAATGTACATATTTTTTCAATAATTTTTAAAATATCTTGCAACTTGATACCCACGTTTTTTATTGTTTGTATCTTTTAACAATTAATGGAAGTTTAATAAATGAATTTTTGGGGGGAATTTAACTGCCTGGGGGGGGGGGGGTGTAAAAATAAAAAAGTTGGAAAAATTTTCATTATTGTTCTACACATTTGAATGTGGTATCATTTAATAGATCTCTTCATGGTGATTCTAAAAATGTGTAGTTTTATAGGTCTACGGTAAGATGTTTGGGAGTTATTGCCCATTGAAGTTAGGTGGTAAAGTGGGGGCCCATATCTCAAAAACTATGGGTCATGGAACTTTTTTTTCACCAGTGAAATCAGCACCCGGAGGAACCCCATATGTCAATTTTCATCAAAATCCGAGTCGGAGTGGTGACATGCATTGGGTGATCTCTCCTGGAATGCCCCAATGGTCAAAAGCTGCTCCGTCGAATTTCTTTTAATTAATGGTTTCAACATCATCGAATCGTTGTCCTTTCAGGGTTTGTTTGAGGTCCGGAAACAACAACAACAACAACAACAAAAAAGATGCATGGAGCCAAATCCGGTGAATATGGAATTTTACATTGAAGTTTTGAGACGTTTATGTGAAGTAGTTCGGAGGAAACGGCCGCAGAAGTGGGAGTCCGGAGACTGGATGCTTCATCACCATAACGTGCCATCTCATTCGTCGCAACTTGTCCAGCAATTTTTGGCCGAAAACGCTATCCCCCAAGTAGAGCAGCCTCCATATTCGCCGGATTTAGCTCCATGCGACTTTTTTGTTTGCCAAGTTAAACCCTGAAAAAGACAGATTCGATAATGTTGAGAGTGCCTTGAGACCATTAAAAGAAATTCGACGGAGCATCTTTTGGCCATTAAGAAAAAAAAGAAAAAAAGTGCTTTCGAAAAATGTTGTCAACAGTGGCAGGATCAATGAGCAAAATGTGTGGCTTCAGAAGGAGCGTACTTTGAGGGAGATTAAGCCCCAAATCCTGTAAGTACCATATTCTGTCTATAATTATATCAGTCCAGATACTTTTTGAACAAACCTCGTGTGTGTGTAATATATTTATTTATTTATTTATATTTCACCTGGCATAACTTATTGCAAGTTTTAATTAACAGCTTGGAATCATCATGTTTGATGAACTCTCCATTAAATCCTTTGTTCATAAGTTCGTTAGGGTAGAATCGACTTCCAGTATGTGATACTCGTGGCTTCTTTGACTGGATGCAGTCTTCGCAGTTGGAATTGTTTACGATGAACGCGATGGCAACCTCGCTGTTACGCTCTGTGACTCTTAGCTTTGAGTGCTGGAGATAGCGGAAATTCGTGAACCTCAGTCGTGATGATTTGTCAGGATTAGAAACCGTATTAAATTTTTTTCCTTTTATATCGGGTCTTGCTCGTAGGTTCGTCATAAGTGTCGCGAATTGCGTGTGAAAAGGTTTACAGGTATGTAGGTTTAAGGCCTTAAGAAATTAGTCCGATATTGATTCGTCAGCCTGTTTTAGAACACGAAATTGAGTCGAGCGTATTATATAAGTTATAACTTTTCAGTGGAATCATTAAAATGTAATGTTACAGGAGTTTGTGCTCGTAACCACAGAATAATTACTGGTCATCATTCAGGTAGTATCGGAAAAAAGTTCGCCAAGAAATTCTGAAAAGCATAAATTACTAATATAGTAGTAATATTTTTTCTGTGGATATTTTATTCCTTGTGACGAGTAAATCGTATTAATAAAAATCCGTTATTGATTAGTAATTTTTTAATGTTTTGGACATTTTGTTGGCGGATTTTTCTCCCTTTAATTGGATTCCCTTGCAACTATTGTAGTTTCGACAATGTAATCATCCTTAACGTATTAATAGGGTGATGCATAAATGTGTTTCATAAATAGCAGGGTGTATTATTGAAACAAAAGTAAAGAAAAAAGACCATATAAACATAGGTCGAGAAACCCGTAGGTTTCTAGATATAGAACGCGATAGAAAAATGAAATTCCTAAAGATTTTTTACATTTTATGTGGGCAACGGGTCACTCGCAGAGAGGACCCAAAAATATAGCTTCCCTCACCAGCTATCTGCAAAGCAGATAGGATCCAGCTTTGGGACAGGATCTATAGTGTTTGTCATTTACCATTACTTATTCGGACTATAGTGGATTTAATTTTCCCAGAAGAGTTCCTTGTTCCATCCATGGTCTGTGTGTATCATGAAAAAACCTGGACCATTCTGAGTTCAATCCTATATATATATATATATATATATATATATATATATATATATATATATATATATATATATTGTATATAAAATATGTGCCTTGGTGGTGTAGTGGCTAGCATCGCTGACTACGAATCCATCCACTCCGGATCGAGACCCGGTGACGGCAGCCGGCGCGCAGCAAAACCCAGCTGTTCATCCTTCCACACAATAAAGTGATTGGTAGATAGATGGGTATCCTGGGTGGCCTAGTGGTTAAGACGCTGGGCTGCAGGTGGGGCGTGGTTCGGATTCCATGTTAAACTGTAGGTCCTAAGGTGGAGTGAAAAGCTTGACCTTCGTCAGAATGAATAATTCGGGCGGAAGCAAACCAAAAGTACCAAAGGTATATAATAAATAATCAATAAATAATTCAGAATGGTTCCCTCAGATAACTTTTATGTATCACACAGACCTAATGCGCATGGAACAAGGAACCCTTCTGCGATATTAAATCCATTATAGTCCAAATATGTAATGGGAAATGGCAAATGCTAAGTGCTAAATGCTAAATTTTCTTCATGACACTAGTCAGCAAAAGCCCCAAAATATAGCTTCCCTCACCAGGGTCTGTACTAGCGCAGTGGTTCCCAACCTTTTGGAGGCGATGGCCCACTAGAGCTGATTCGAATAACTCTTGGAAAAATAAAGTAAATATAGTTATATGCCAATAATTTTATAAAATAACTAAAATCATACTACTGCTAAATTTGAATTTGATTTTTAAAAGTTAGGTCTACTTTTAAAGCTACCCTCTGTCAAAGCTGGGTCGTATCTGCTAAGCAGATAGCTGGTGGGGGAAGCTATATTTAGGGGCCTCTCTGCTAGCGACTCGTTGCCTACGTTAGGCTTACTGCCGCTTACATCATGAAAAAGAAAAAATTTCAGGATTTGCCATTTACCATTACTCATTCGGACTATAGTGGATTTAATATCCCAGAAGGGTTCCTCGTTCCATGCGCATTAGTTCTGTGCATTACACACACACACACACACACACACACACACACACACACACACACACACCGATGAGGTACGCCTTTACATCACAAATACTTGCGAATTGTATTTTCCTCGAGGGAAGTTGAATAGTGTATCTAATAGTATTATGATACATCTGGCGCAGTGTGTTGGAGAATTTTGGGTTATGTATTCTAAGTGTATTTTCCATCTTCGTTTTCATGTTTCATGGCCCCTTGTCCCACCGCAGCTGGGACAGTACAGAATCTACCTCTTCTCTTATTCCAGTGTGTTTCTATTTAATTTTTAAACTCTGGGACATATCCCTCGAGTACTTTCCATATGTATTAGGTCATCCCCATAAGTAATGCGGCATTTTTTAATTTTTTTTTTTTTTTCCATTTTCATCATTATTTTACGGATAGAAATCAAACAACTCGTTGAAGTTATTTATATTTAAATATAAATAACTTCAAAGAGTCGTTTGATTTCTAGCCGTAAAATAATGATAAAAATGAAAAAAAAAATTTTTAAAAATGCCGCATTACTTATGGGATGACCTAATATATCATTGTGTCGCTCACGTCATCCCAGGAAGTAGAGTTTCGGGGATTGTATTCAACACCCGTAGTCTTCATCTTTCGTTTCCCCTATCTTAGACGTAAAAGTCCTTTATATGGTTTTATGTTTGCAATGTCTCCGTTTCTGTATGGGCTCGCGAGTACTGAGCAATAGTCAATTATTGGTAGGACGAGACTCTTCCATAATTTTAGCGTGAAGTTTGTTTTTCTGTGGAAGTTTATAATTTTAATGTTATAGTGCTCTCTGAATTTTGCATCTGACGACATTTTTAGTCGGAGATCCTCTTTTGTCTCGTATTGTTTTGTATCCTTTACTTCCTAGCTCTTTTTTGTTACTATATCTTATAAGCTGGATTTTTTTCTCCCTTGAACTTCATATTATCATCATCAGCTCACTCGAAGACATTGATGACGACTTCTGAGATTTCGGATTTAACTCCATTACTACCACTGTTTGCGTTCTTTGAGTCGGAAAATTAAATATTCATAGGCCCAACTATTCCGTAATTCCTGTATTTTTCATTTTGTTTGCTGTAATTCCATGATTACATTTATCGAAGGCTTCAGCAAAGTCTATGTATATTACGTCTATATTTTGACCTTGACACGATGTTTCTAGTAGTTTCTCATGGTAGTCTAATAACTGTAATAGGCTCTGAAGTAATAGAAGGCAAAGTAATAGATAATAGTCTATTACTTTTCTATTACAGTGGCAATGGACATGTGTGAACAAAGAACTGAAAAAATGAACTACATCTACTCTAAACTAAAATAAACATGTAGCTATGTAAACTAATATTGTGGCAAATTTTTCCTTTAATAAAGTCAAATTTATGAAGACGTACAGTCTCTGAAATTGTAATGATTTGGTTGAAACAAATATTTGTTACACACTGTTTCTAATTGCATTTAAATAGACATAAAGATCTTTTTCAAATGAGTGAAAGTACGGTACCCCACATACAAAAGTAATAGTAATAGACGAGCGGTATCTCGCTATCGCTCGCGACCGCTGTACAACTTGGCCCTCCGGGGCGGGTAGCACTGTGACATACTGCTATATATGCCATTACCCCCATTACCTCCCCCACCCCCACTCCCCCATTACCCCCACACACACAATTAAAAAACGCCATCTTCCAGCAACATTTGAACCAAGAATCTTGTACCGGGGACCGAGGTCCCGCAATTTTACTTTGAGAATTTTGCACTGTTGATTGCGAGATGTTCTGTTCATGGGATGGACGTCGCAACGATTTCCGTTTCCAGATGCTTCCTGGATGACGGACACAGTCTCCTCACTGATTTGAGGCCTCTCGGACCGATTTCTGTCATTCATTGACCCAGTTTCTCTAAACTTTTTTCAGCCAGTTGTTGAGTTCCTATGCGTTGCATCTTTATGGTAATGAGAAGTGAACTGTCTTCTCACAGCTGTTATGGACTTTAGTTCTGCTAGCGGTAAAACACGATTACCCTTTCTTCTTGGGACCTGAAATAAAGAAAAGCTTTAATAATTATATAATAATAATAATAATAATCTTTATTCAGAAAGAACACGTTACATAAGATATACATTAAATCATACTGGTTTACACAATGTTGGGATTAACGTTTAATTTTTGTAGTTTAATGACAGTATTCTTATCTGAATATGATGTTGGGAAGCATAACAGCTTTTCAGGCAAAAGTCTTTGAGATTCGTTTCTGTTTTTACATAGAAAAATGGCACACACACAATTTGTAGAAAATAAAATAATGTTGCATTTAGTTAACTCTGTCATTACAAATGAAAATTGAAATAATAGAAATAACAATAGGAAAAAAATGGTGAACAATACAAATCATGATACAATCATAAAGATACCGATGAGTGAGGCATATTATAACTATGGCGTAATATATTGGAAACTTTTAACATCTAATTTATATGGTTTATAATTGCACCCATTTAAGATTGTGAATTTTGCATATATAATAGGTGATTTTCATTGTTTACTAATATTTACAAATTGCTATATATATATAATATATTAGTAGAAGTTTATAAAGTGTTTCTTTAGCGAGTTGCGAAATGATATTAGTGATGGTGTTTGTCTGATGTTTAAGGGTATAGCGTTCCAAATATCTGCCCCTTTGTAGGCGAGAGCATTTCCTGCAATTTACATGGAATAATTTGGTTTATGTATGAAATCATTGGGAAGTCTCGTATTATGATTATGGTTGATCTGATGGTGGCGGGGTGGGTAATCGCCCTGTGAATTGGTGAGGTATAGTTTCTATACTGATACCGACAGTAAGTTTATAGAGGTCATTTAGTTTTAGAATATTTATAAGTTTCTGAACATTGGAGAGGTATGAGATCGCTTGTTATCATTGCCTGAGAGAGTTCATAAATATTTTTTATGAATTACAGTATGTACTTCTAGCGGATACAGTACCTATATAATTCTTTGTACTACCCCATGCTGTGATTCCATATTGCAAATGTGGATGGATAAACGAGTAATACAGTGTGAGGAGGGCACTTTGGGCAATTGTTCGTTTTAGTTTAAACATTATGTAGAGAAATCTAGATATTTTTTATTTGATATGTTGTGTGTAGCTTTTGAAATTTAATTTTTCATCTAACTTGATGCCAAGAACTTTAACTTCATTTACTTTTGCGAGACGAGTGTTTCCAATTACACTGGCCAACAAAATGAAACTTTTTTTTCTCATCACAAACATGATCATACTTTTCTTAATGCACTTTTCCCGCTGATTCCGAATCTGGTTTTATTTGTTTTCTAGCACGTATAGTTATATAAATACACTGGTTTTGATATTTTTAAGTTTTTGATATTGCTATAAGAAAATTTATGGATATATAGATCACACTTAGGAATGCTAAACAACAAATACATTATATACCTTATTCAATGTACTTATAAATAAAGAATATATACATTATTTTATTAAAAGCGCTGTGAGTGTGATTTCCTTTTGTAAATTTGGCCTGGATTGTCACGATACAGCATCCAACAATGGTCCGCCATCATGCTTTCATTCCAATATCCTTGGTAGCGCTTCTCCATCATCTGAATATCTTGATGGAAGCGCTCTCCTTGCTCGTCACTCACTGCACCAAGGTTTTCAGGAAAGGAATCTAAGTGGGAATGCAGGAAGTGAATTTTTAACGACATTCGACACTCCATTTCTTTGAAGGCATCAAGGAGGTTCTTGACTCCATCCTTATACGCAGGTGACTTGTTGCTTCCAAGAAAGTTTTCACATATCCATTTGAACGCCAGCCAAGCCTTCAATTCCAGCGGACTTAGGACTTTTCAAATTCAGTGTCATTCAAAACCTTCCTTATTTGTGGCCCAACAAAAATTCCTTCCTTCAATTTGCTGCAGTAACCTTCGGAAATTTCCTTGAAAGGTATTGGAACCCTTCAGAATTGACTTTACCCATTGCTTTAACAAAATTCTTCATTAAACCAAGTTTAATGTGAAGAGGTGGCAGATAGATCTTTTGGGGATCCACTAAAGGGACAGACTGGACATTGCTTATCCCTGGGACATATGTATACCTAAGTGGCCAGTCACTTTTGGTGTAATATTCTATAGTGGCGCGACTGTCCCACAGGCAAAGGAAACAACAAAATTTTGTGAATCCTGACTGCATACCCATAAGCATTCCTATAACTTTTAGATCTCCACAAACATTCCATTGATGACTGTCGTATTTGATTGCCTTAAGTAGTATATCCATATTGTCATATGTCTCTTTTAGATGGACGGAATGGGCAATGGGGATGGATGGCATTATATTACCATTATGCAAAAGAACTGCTTTCAGGCTTCTCTGCGACGAATCAATAAAGAGGCGCCACTCAGATGCCACATACGTCTGAGATATGGCTGTAAATAGTCCATTGATGTCATGGCAATAACAGAGAGGACCGTCTACTGAGAAGAATGCTGTTAATTCAAAATTCCGCTTTCGGTAGTAACTAATACGAACATTGTTCTCAAGTAAATTGTTCTCCTTTAGTCTTGAGGCGAGAAGCTCTGATTTCTCTTTAGACAGCGATAAGTCTCTAACAAGATCATTCAGCTGTCCTTGGGTTAACTTTTTAGGTTCTAAATGTCTACCTTCAAAAGTGTACTCTGGTTCTGTAGATGGTCCGGAAACGCCAGTTGCACCTTCATCACTTTCCATGTCATCTATGATAGAATCTAGCCTATCACTTGGGGAATTGGAATGGGCAATGTTTCATGTTTTACTGGTCTACGTGCTGAATCCAAGTTTGGATATACAATCTGGTGTTTGTTCTTGGCAGAAAACCCCATTAAGTTCACACTACAAAAATAACAGTCTTCATGATGATCTCTCGGCTCCCTCCATATCATGGGTATGGCAAATGGCATTGAAGCTTTCTTTTTGTTAAGCCAATCATGTAATCCATTTGAACAGCCAGAACAGATTTGATGTGGCGCCCATGTTTATCTTGGTCACCTAGATGGCAACCAAAGTATTGCTTGTATATTTTCTTAATGTCGGTTGTAATACTTCGTCGCTGTTTTAGTTGTCAACTGGCCGCATACGAAACAGAACTTGTCGGGGTCATTCTTACATTGTCGAGGCATGTTGACTGACCTGAGCAAACTATAAATTCAAAAAAAATGTACACCAACTTGACACAACAAGTTCTTGGACTGGACTGATCTTTTGACACACAAAGCACGGCGTTGTTGCCTGAATCACAATGCTGCTAGACGTAAAAGCTCACACCTGAAATACATAAGATGTATAATTAAGATAATTGAAATAAATAAGATGAATAAACTAAAAAACACAAAGTAAACACAATCAAATGTTGAAATATTAGTATTTTGCCTATTTAAAATGGTTAAATCTGTGTAGTTATATATATGCCTTCATCTTGAAAACTATACGTGCTAGAAAAAATCTGAATGCAGTTTTGGAATCAGCGTGAAAAATGCTATCCAGCCACCACAAATGTTACTCTGATGAAAAATCTTTGTTGACCAGTGTTATTAATAGTGCGTGCACGATTGCAGTTTTTTAAGTTACAATCATATATGATGATTTCATGCTTTCAGATGCTGTTTACAATTTGTTTCTCTCATGTGTACATCAAAAGTTATTAAAGTTTAAAGTTGCGCATGAACTTTGGAATTACCCTGTGCATATATATAATTTTGTAAATGCGAGTAAGAGGATCATGTTTCGTTATTTTTAGTTTCGGCTCCAAAGCGATCGTTGACGAGTAACTAAAAAGGATTGACGAAGATGAGTTCATCTTCAATACATTTAATGGGTATCAGTTTTGTTTTGTTTCCCGTCCCCTAAATCGAAATTTCGTCTTTATTAAGGTCTTTTTTTCAGATTAGTTGGTTGATAAAGTTTGGGCTTTTGCTCTCGGTTTCCGTACCGGGTGTTCGGTGCGGTGTGTGCTAGGGGGTTGGAGTTGGAGTAAATTTTGAAGCCGCCTCACTCGATTTGTGTTCTGTCTCGTCCCCTTTTAATAACTGCCTTTGGATTTATTCACAGCTGAAACGAAACACTATTTCGAACACGCAACACACACAAAGCTGCGTAGTTGCAACTATATATATATATATATATATATATATATATATATATATATATATATATATATATATATATATATATATATATATAAACCTTGGTTGGTTAATAACCTTGGTTTTGCTTCCACCCAAATTGTTCATTCTGAAGGTGGTCAAGCTTGTCACTCCACCTTAGACCTACAGTTTAACGTGGAATCCAAACCACGCCCCACCAGCAGCCCAGCGTCTTAACCACTAGGTTACCCAGGGTACCCATTTATCTACCAGGCAACCTTTTTTTTTTTAGTGTGGAAGGATGAACGGCTGGGTTTTGCTGGACGCCGGCTGCCGTCACCTGGGTCTCGATCCCGGGGCCGATGGATTCGTAGTCAGTGACGCTAACCACTACACCACCGAGGCGCATGCCACTAAATAACATACAGACACTAAATAACTTTTGACCCACATTTTGGCAGTTTTCTACCCATCCCAGGAGTCAAATAAGCCGCGACCCAAAGTAGTTTAGATATTTTATTTGCTACACAAATTTGGTGTGTGATATAGCAATTTAGGCTAAATCTTCAAAGTAATGTCCCTGGCAAGTTACACACTCATGCCAACGTCTGTAAAGTTCCTCAGAATATGGTTGGAACCCGTTTTGGGCAATTTCCTTTAGTATAGCTCTTCTGTCGAAACTACGTCAACATTACCGGTGTCGTTGTTTGAAAAATCCAATTTTTCTCTCACTACATTTCTGTTCGCTTTCTACAGATTACATTTTAGAGACGATGGAGAATCGCTCTTTAAATCTGGCCAAGATTCTTCCGTCTTCTATAAACTCTTGGGGTGCACAGGATATTGCGAAATACCGGTATCCGGCCGGATATAGGCCAAGACATTAGAAAATTAACACCTGTATGAAAATCTGCCATAATATGATAACATATTGCAAATAATATTTATATACAAAAAAATGGAAAGCCCTCCAGGGCCCACCCCTAAACCAGTCCAGCAACACTTTTTATATTAAAGCAACACAATACTGATGACAAGAATAAATAAAACATCTGTCCATCCTTAACGATTACAGTTCTATTAATATAATCAGAGCTTTTTATAAAAACGTCTAGGCGTTAAATTTTTTAAAGAGTAAAATATTGCTAGACCCCCTGCACTTGCTTTCCATTCTTCTTTCTCCTTTTTTTCCTTTATTTTCAAAACATTACAAGCTTGACAAATGTAAAACAATACATTGAATACAATATAAAATGCCTGGAATGAAATCAATGAGTGGAGGGCAGTATTGTGTAGGTCAGTTGCCGCCATTCAGCCTGGAGGTCTTCAGAATAAAAAAAAAACTCAACAACAGTGATTTAGAACTTTTTTCCGTTGTGGTGCAGAAACAAGAGCATTTCTCCTCTTTTAGGTAATATTCGGGATCGCCTTGCTTCATAGATGTTTCCATATTCAGAAAACATTCTCTCTGAAAATACAGAGGATGCGGGTGTGCAGAGAAGCTTTGAAACAATAGTTTTAAGGAGGGGAAATCGGTCCTCTGCTTCCAAATTTGAACTGGACAGCGTTCCCTATCTACAAGATGTTCAGATGCATATCGGTCTAACTCCCCTGCAATCAGTAGAACAGGAGCAGTCTTTTTTCAATCTTTCTTCTCTCGTAACTTCCCCAGATTGCTCTCCTTTTGTGATCTCCATAAAACACGCTTCAAGAATGTCCTCTTCGTCTTTCCTCTTTCGCATAGGAGAACTGGAATTTGAGCTTCTTTCGCTTCCACTTTCATTACCTTCACTTTCATTTTCATTAGAATCATTACCACCTTCGTCATTTTCAATACCTATGACTTCTTCAATCAGCCAGGATTTAGCCTGCTCTTTTTGATCTTGTTGAAAGAAAGATAACTTATACCGCGGATCTATTGCAGTCGCAGTCACATAAGCCCTGTTTTTCATTATGTTCAAAGACTTTCCATCATTACTCTCCGACAAGAAACGCGCTCGAAGAGAAGTCAGGAGTTCTCTCTCTGTCGTTTGAACACCTTGGTCATAATGGCCAATCTTTGAAAGAAATCTTTGTAAAATACAAATGCTTGGGATTACGGAAGACAAAGTTTATTTTTCCGAACTCATTTCCTGAGTTAGCTGGAAGAATGGTTTTAATATTTTAAGGAGATTTCGTATCAGTGTCCACTCGAAGGATGTGATAGCAGGTAACTCACTACGATCAGCCAAATACAGTTGCACTGGAATTTTTAATTTATATAATCTTTCTAGCATCAAATATGTACTGTTCCAACGTGTTGGGACATCTTGAACCAATAGGAGAGGCTCAAGATTTTGCTGCACTTGAAAATGTTTGAAATTGTTCCAGGCCAAAGGAGAATGATTAAAGTGAGTTGCAAGGTGGCGACTTTTTGCAAGGATATCAATTACACTCCTCTGAACCATAATTGAGTCACTAATAATCTAGTGGGGGGAAATGAATGCTGCAGTGTATTGAAGGTATTTCAGCCAGGTCACTACCAAGAGCCATATTACTAGCTCCATCCCTCACCAATAAATTCCTCTTATTTGCATCAAGATCCCAACTATCCCGCATAGAGCGAAACTTTTCAGATATATTTTTACCAGTATGCGACCCTGATAAATGAGAGGCATGTAGCACAGCATCGTATCTTTTAAAATCTTTACTTATCTAGTGACCCGATAATGATATAAAACTTTCTTGAGAGGTTGTGCATGTCTATATATCTGAAGAAAAGCTGACATGCTTTACTACTTCCAGCTTCTGAGCAATTTTAGACTTGAACTCATTATAAAGACGAGGAATTATAGTATCAGAGAAGTACCTTCTGCTCGGTAAGAGATATCTGGGTTGGAGGTAGGCCACTAGATCAATAAAACCATCATCTTCAACTAAAGTAAATGCTTACTCATTTGGTCCATTTTCTTTTCTTTCAGACCGTCACCGTCACCGCCGGCCCGCAGAGCTGGGCACTTGCGGTTTTTTTTGCGGTACTGCGGTACTACCGTGTTGGTCGGTACCGCGGAAAGTACCGCGGGAAATTTGAATGCGGTAGCGGTACTGCTGTACTTTCAGCGATCCTTTGCGGTACTGCGTTATGCGGTACCGGTTTGGTAGTGCGGTAGTAGTACCGCAGTACCGCAAAAAAACGCAAGTGCCCAGCTCTCAGAGTACTACCAGAAGTTGATGGTCTAGCCCGTATTCTATCTATGCCTATTTCCTTTGATTCAGTCGCAGCTATTCTTTTTTTGTCATTTTCGTTTTTGGCTTCAGCATACTGTTTTGGGTGATTAATCTTCAAAATGATTATGAAGAGGTGTTGTGCTAAAAGACGTTTGACCACCTTTCTTCATCCCACGTTTGATAATCTTTTGGCAAATATTACACTTTGCAGTGATATCGCTAGGATCATTTATTGTATACAGTGACCACACAAAACTTGTCATGATTAACACTTAATAGTTTAATACAACACAAGAACCTGAAAGAGAACAAACAATTAAACATTTTAATATACTTAAATTATTATTTATCTTATATTTCGGGTGGCGCTTGCCCCCAATGCAAAACAAAACATAGCAATATGAGTGTAAAAATAATACGGTACCTAATAATATATATCCGGCCGGATAGATATGGCCATATCTGGTATCCGGCCGGATATGAAAAAAATCATATCCGGTGCACCCCTAATAAATTTGTAATAAACTTGGTCATTTAAGACTCGTAGCATCACCTTAATTTTCGAGCTGTCCAATCCGACCCGGATGTACAGGGGAAAATTGCAACACGACAATATACAGTATATACCTGCTCGCCGATCGCTGTATTAGTGAGGTACTATTTGAATGAGATTGGTACGACTGTTTTTACCACAATCACTGTACTCTCCAGATTTTGTTTTTCAGATTTTTATTTTCTTTTAAATGATTGCAAAAGTACCTAAAGGGACATTACCTATTTTTGAAGTCGCTACGACAGGAGCACTAAAGGAGGTTTCCGAAAATGGATTCCAGCTATGTTTTAAGGAACTTTACAGACGAGCTAGCCAGGGACAGTATTTTGACCATGTATTTCAAATTGCTGTATCACACACCAAATTGTGTAACAGTCTCTTGAGAGTGTCTGAAGCAACCGTATATATATCTATAATAATAATAAAAGGACGTGTGTGTGTGTTTGTTCCAGCCATAACTCCAAAATGGAAGCAGTTACAAACATGAAACTTCACACACATTGATTAGGTCCCCAGGTTGTGCACCTGGCTGTTAATAAATTAAATAATTAAAATTACTGGGCACGAAGGCCCCAGCACCGCGATTAAACTACAGAAAAGAACGCAGCCGTGAAAATTTTGAGCTTCACATTGTATCAAGATTTCTGAATCTTAATATTTTCATGACTATAGTTTTACTGACCAAATAATTGAATCCCCAATTACTGTCGGTTCAATTATTTGGTCAATAAAACTATAGAAAAGAACAGTCATGAAAATCTTGAGCTTCACATTGCCGCTCGTAATAATAATCTATATATCTACAACCAATAAAAAGAATACATGAAAAAGTGAAAAAAAAAAAAAAAATAGTTTCACATCGTCCGGCTATAAAAGAATACATTTCAGGTGAAAACGATATCTGTTGTTGGTTAGCCCAGTGTTTCCCAACCGTGGGCCATATGGCTCCCTGGGGGCCATGGCACATTTGAAGGGGGCCACAGGAAAATGTTATTTTGTAAAATAGAGTTAAATCTGCATATTACCTACTGAAAATAATGCTTATGGGGGCCACGGGAAAAAATAAGGTTCCTAAGGGGGGCCATAAGCCAAAACCGGTTGGGAACCACTGGGTTAGCCGATCAGCCCACCCTGATCGAGCAAGCCGGCGCGGCGGCACGCAGGCAACCGATCGCCCTCTCCGGAGTGGACCAGAGGTTCAGCGCACTAGTGATGATGTGATGTGTTCTATGTTGTGCTAGAGCGGTACAGTCTGTCATAATGTATTCAATTGTTTGTTGTGTGTCCTGGCACAGGTGGCAGGTGTCGTCTGTGGAGTTGTCTAGTCTGTGTTTATGTCTGTAAGCTGGGGTGATGTCCACATCGGAATCGTGCTAAGTTAACTCGATCCGATCTGCTCAGGCTGGTCTCTGACCAGGGCCGTAACTAGGGTTTAGAAATTAGTGAGGTCCAGATTTTTTTCGAGCGCGGCGGGACGAGCAAAATTCAGACCAAAATGACATCTACAAACACAACCCAAGCTATACACTAAACACAAAACCCTTGTCTATAATTAAATACTGTACAAAGGGACCTGTTAGCAAATTATTATTATTATTATTATTATTATTATTATTATTATTTTTTTTTTTTTTTTTTTTTTTTTTAGGAAATAATTACCGAGGTCCGGACCTCGGCGGTGACCTCATAGGTAGTTACGACCATGTCTCTGACCTATCAATGGGTGGCGGCTTCGCACCTAGGACCGCATTCGGACCGAGTCGTGTCAGTGCTTTGTGGGTTAGGTGTGTGTGTATGTGATTTCTGTACTGTGTGATGTCTGTGGGGCGTGGTATGGAATGGAGTATTTGGTTATAATGTGTGTCTGGTGTTACCTTAATGGGGCGAGGTGTTGGTGCATGATTGTACATGTAGTGGCAAGGGTGTTGTGGGTTAGTTGTCGCTCCTGCCATGAATTGTGTTCCCCTCGTGTCTAAATGTTCCCTAACTTTCAATATTTTTGTTTCTGTGTGCAGGTGTTCTATTGGTGGTGTTTGAGCACATCCTGTAATGATACGAAGTGCGTTGTTTTGTATTGTCCGTAAGGTGTTTGTGTGTGTGTTTGAGATAATGGGTGCCCAGCATGGGCTAGCATAGTCCATAACTGAGCGAATATATTGTTTATGAGTGATGTTTCCTGCTGGTGTCCAAAGTTTGTGTCTGTTAGTACCCTAAGCGTGTTAAGTCTTGACGTACATTAGTTTTTAATGTCCTGAATGTGGTTTGCAAAAGATAATGATGTGTCGTATGTGACCCCAAGTATTTTGGTCCTGTGAATGTGTGGAATGTTGGTGGTGTTTGTTGTAATCTGTGGAGTTATCTGGTGTTCTTTTGTGTTGTTTGTTAGCAAGGTGATGGTTGATTTTGTGGGCGCTACTTTGAGTATATTGTGTGAGAGCCAGTCTTGTATAGTGTTTATGTATGTTTGTGCTTTGTAGGGGTTATTTGTAGCGGTGTCAATGTTGTTGTGGGTGGATGTTAGATTAGTCTTTCTGTTACTTTGGAAGGTGTGCATAGTAAAGTCTCTAGGAAGCTGGTTCTGTTGGATTTTTGTTTGGTTTGAGTAGTAATAATAATTTTACCTTGTTTCCATATGTCAGGAATAATACAGTGTTGGTATGAATATGTGCTGATGTTTGTGAGAGCTAGTATTCACTGTGGGCCGAAGTGTTTAAGGTGTATATTAGATATGTTGTCTGGTCCAGTAGCCTTCGAATTCTTAGTTTTTGATGATCTTGGTGGTCTGGTCTGTATTGAAGGGTGTAATGGTCGTGTCGAGTCTGTAGGTTTTCTTGTGTCTGGCTGTTTGTCTGTCTGCGTGTTTCTGGTTGTTGTCTCTGTTTAAGTGACATCTTTGCGTAGTGATTAACTAGAATGTTAGCTTGTTGTGTATATGTTGGGATATTATTTTGGCTGCGACAGATAGCCGCGTGAGAGGTGTGAATGCTGCTGTTAGAGTGGGTAATGCCGTTTATAGTCTTGTATAGCCTGGATGTATCGGTGGTGGTTTAGTGTTATGAATTCCCTAAAGGCCTAAATGTTTGTTTGTTTTTCTTTAAGTTTGTTGTTTATTTCTGTGTTGAGCTGTTTTATCTGCTGTTTTGTGGCTTCTGTGTGTTGTGTTATGTTTGAGGTTGTTACGTTGCCTTATGAGGTGGGCTATTTCTCTAGTGTAATTTGGGTTGTATTTCCTAATGTTGGCCTTGGGTATGTATTTGTTTGCATTATTGATGATCTGATTAAATGTCTTTTGTGTTGTATTGATGTTTATGACGGGTGTGATGTTTAATGTGGTGAATTGTTCCTCAGTCTGTATTTTGAACTGTTCCCAATCAGCTTTCTTGTAATTTATGTAAGTGTGCCTAAGGCTGTTGGGGCAGGGTGTAGAACGTGTTGTAATGATGATGGGCAGGTGGTCTGATGACAGTTGTTTTTCTGTTCTCCAGTGTGTGTGTGTGTGTGTGTGTGTTGCTAGTGAGGGGGAACAGAACGTTATGTCTGGGGAGGAGTTTGAGTATCCTGCTTGATGTGGTGTGTGTGTATGTTAATCTGTATTGTTAAAGAATGAAGAGGCTGTTTAGTTGTGTGGCGCGATATCAGTGATGGTGTGTGTGTCTCACTATTTAGTTCCCAAAGTAGTATGACCGCAAAATGTTCAAGTGCATATGCCATATGCAATTGCAATGTTGATCAATTGTTGCAAGGTGTCAGCCCCTTCCCCGTGCGGGGTGGGGGTAATAGGGGAGAGGGTTGGGGGTAATGGCGTTTTATTTTGTCACTTAGCCGAAGGCAGCTTGTGCGAAGCACATAAGCCCTACCCGAAGTGTAGCGTGCCGAAGGCACAGCTTGTAATAATAAAAGGACGCAGTTACAAACATGAAACTTCACACGCATATTGATTAGGTTCCGAGGTTGTGCACCTGGGTGTTAATAAATGAAATAAATAATTTTAAAAAAGTAAGTGACGTCATCAAGATCATTACGTATATATATATATATATATATATATTATATATATATAATATATATATATATATATATGTTAAACACAAACCGTGCATGGAACAAGGAACTCTTCTGGGAAAATTAAATCCACTATAGTCCGAATAAGTAATGGTAAATGACAAATACCATAGTTTTTTCTTTTTCATGATTTTAGCCCGACGTGGGCAACGGGTCTCTCACAAAGAGATCCCATAAATATAGCTTCCCTCACCAGCTAGCTATCTGCAAAGCAGACAGGATCCAGCTTTGGGACATGGATCTAGGGTTTAAAGCAAGCCTAGATCCCTACATTCAGAACCTCTATATAAGTAAAAGACTCGTTGCATTCACGTCGTGTTGAATAAATCAAAGAAAAAGGGGGTAACTATTGTATTTTTAGCCAAAAAAAAACCAAAACTTAAACCTCAACCGGGACATTGAGCGTCCACTTTTCAAGGCACGAAACACGTCCGTTTAGTATACACAAACTCAGAATGGTTCCCTGAGAACATTATATGTTAAACACAAACCGTGCATGGAACAAGGAACTCTTCTGGGAAAATTAAATCCACTATAGTCCGAATAAGTAATGGTAAATGACAAATACCATAGTTTTTTCTTTTTCATGATTTTAGCCCGACGTGGGCAACGGGTCTCTCACAAAGAGATCCCATAAATATAGCTTCCCTCACCAGCTATCTGCAAAGCAGACAGGATCCAGCTTTGGGACATGGATCTAGGGTTTAAAGCAAGCCTAGATCCCTACATTCAGAACCTCTATATAAGTAAAAGACTCGTTGCATTCACGTCGTGTTAAACCCTAGATCCATGTCCCAAAGCTGGATCCTGTCTGCTTTGCAGATAGCTGGTGAGGGAAGCTATATTTATGGGATCTCTTTGTGAGAGACCCGTTGCCCACGTCGGGCTAAAATCATGAAAAAGAAAAAACTATGGTATTTGGCATTTACCATTACTTATTCGGACTATAGTGGATTTAATTTTCCCAGAAGAGTTCCTTGTTCCATGCACGGTTTGTGTTTAACATATAATGTTCTCAGGGAACCATTCTGAGTTTGTGTATACTAAACGGACGTGTTTCGTGCCTTGAAAAGTGGACGCTCAATGTCCCGGTTGAGGTTTAAGTTTTGGTTTTTTTTTGGCTAAAATACAATAGTTACCCCCTTTTTCTTTGATTTATTCAACACGACGTGAATGCAACGAGTCTTTCTTATATAGAGGTTCTGAATGTAGGGATCTAGGCTTGCTTTAAACCCTAGATCCATGTCCCAAAGCTGGATCCTGTCTGCTTTGCAGATAGCTAGCTGGTGAGGGAAGCTATATTTATGGGATCTCTTTGTGAGAGACCCGTTGCCCACGTCGGGCTAAAATCATGAAAAAGAAAAAACTATGGTATTTGTCATTTACCATTACTTATTCGGACTATAGTGGATTTAATTTTCCCAGAAGAGTTCCTTGTTCCATGCACGGTTTGTGTTTAACATATAATGTTCTCAGGGAACCATTCTGAGTTTGTGTATATATATTATATATATATATATATATATATATATCGAAACCTGTGGTAAAATTATTGAATACCCGGTTAGGTCAACTGTACGCCCTTGACGATTGGTTAGGTTAGGTCAGGTCCCGAGGTTGTGCACGTGGGTGTTGATAAATTAATTATTTTTAAAAAGTGAAATGACGTCATCAAGATCATTACGTATATATATATATATATATATATATATTATTAGTGATGTAGCGGATGTCATTTTTTTCACATCCGCGGATGCGGATGAGGATGTTTGATTTCAACATCCGCGGATGCGGATGTCTACATTTTCGTTATTTTTTAGGATATATTCGAGATTTGTTGTGTTTAACGTATATAATAAGTTATTATATAGAGAGAGCTGTAGCTATAATGTAGTATAATTGATTAATTGTACAATAATTGCTGTACTTTTCTCTGAACATATAAAATAATATCAAGCATCTAACTAATATAGAAATCAATTAGTGAATTCGTCTGCAAATAAATTCGTTATATTTTGTTGTTTCAGCCACAATTAGAAACCATAATTGTGTTACCAGGATGCGGGACGTGAACCCAACTCAAATGCACCCCACCGACCTCTTTCCCCAACCTCCTCCACCCTTATAGAAAGAGATCTTTAATTAGCTTGATAACTATTTATATTAAGTTTAAAGTTTTATTAGGCATATTTATAAATGAGTAATTAAAATAAAGTAAACTAAGATGTTCATCGTTTAATGTTCAAACTTAATTATAGGAAGGTTGCTTAAGGAACATTAATTTTTCTGCCTTTTCTGCTGCCAGTCTGTTTCTCTTTTCATCATATATTAATCCAGCACTGCTAAATAATCTCTCGCTTGGTACGTTTGTTGGAGGACAGGCTAAATGTTTCCTTGCAAGTTTACTCAAGTATGGATAGATATTCTGCGTATTTTTCCACCAACTAATAGGATTGTCACATGCAGCCAGGCGTTTTTCTTGGTGATAGCTCTCGATCATTTTTACTACATCTTTTGACATCGCGTAGGTCTCGTCATTGCTGCTTGACTCAAGAAACTGAGAGACAGATTCTGTGATAGATTTGCTCGTTGAAGGTGTTGGTTCTGTCACTGAAACTTTTATTCTTTTGGTGGGTGGCGAAGCGACAGATTCAAGAGATTGAAGCTCTTCAACTGCTTTGCCAAGTGATGATTTAACTCGTTCTAATGTACTAGGTGAAAATAACTTAGCTTTGTAACGTGGATCTAAGTAGGTTGCAAGAGAGTAGCTTCATACAAGAACAGCCTCTCGTCTTGTCGCTTGCATCAATTTTGCGCACGATGAACTAGTTCTATTATTATAGTAGAATTTGATAATTTCCGCTTATTAATGACATTTTATCTCAACGGTCCACATCCGCACGACATCCGCAGTCCAAAGTGCGGATGCGGGTGCGAGAAAATGTGCGGATGTTATGCGGATGTGACCTACATCACTATATATATACAGTATATATATATATAAAAAGAACAACGTTTGTGTAGAAGAGCGTCCGCACAAGATGAGGAGGGAGAACGAGCAAATGAAAAATGAGGCACCTCCCAGGAATCGAACCCGGGATCATCCAATTGCCGGTCGGATATGCTAACCACTGCACCAAGGTCCCCGATCAGTCAGAACTGGTAATTCTCCTACATAACGAGCGGAATCGAATGCCCCGTGGGGGCACCTTCTCATGAATCGAATGCCCTGATTGGGCACCTCATGAGAAGGTGCCCTCTCAGGACATTCGATTCTGCTCGTATGTAGGAGAATTAAGAGTTCTGACTGATCGGAGACCTTGGTGCAGTGGTTAGCATATCGGACCGGCAATTGGATGATCCCGGGTTCGATTCCTGGGAGGTGCCTCATTTTTCATTTGCTCGTTCTCCCTCCTCATCTTGTGCGGACGCTCTTCTACACAAGCGTCGTTCTTTACATTAATTATACTGTGTTGTTTGCAGTTAAAAAAAAATATATGTATATATATATATATAGCGCTCAACATCCACCCCGGCAATACCGGGTCGCTCCGCTAGTATATATATATATATATATATATATTATATAAACTTGTTGACGTTCCATGGAAGTATTATGTACAGATTGCTCGGGTTCGTTATCGCAACGTCATACAGAGCTAGATTTCATTGTCGCCCTGTCGTCAACACGACGACGAGAATCGTCAGTTTTATAGAAGGTAAAAATGCCTTCTCCCTCTCCCCGTAAAATTGCTACTTTCGCTCGACTTTAAGGTTAAGGCCTGTGTTTATGTCGAGCAAACGGAGCTTGGATGTGGCCTCAAACGATCCTCCACAAAGCAGAAAAAGAAAAATGATTCCAAGGCCTTTCGTGTATTCAGAAGTACACTTCGTCATTCCCTGACGAGGTATACTTCTGAATGTACGAAAGGCCTTGGAATAACTTTTTTCCTTGGATATATGTATATGTATATATAATTGTGTGTGTTGTGTTGATGCATGTTTTGGGAGGTTCTTTTGTTTTTTGTTTTTTAAACATAGACTATTACTTTTTTTAATGTTGGTTAAAATTAATTTTATTTATAATATTAACCTAAAAGTGAAATGATCAAACAATGTATAAAATGCCTTCTTTTGACATAACCTTGGGATCATCTTAGCCCTTAGGCCTAAGTTGAATATACAAATATACAATACTTTAATTTTCTCGTACAACTAAAACAGATTTGAATTTTGTGGTAATATATCGAAGTGCTAGTACAGTAATTACTGTTGCATAGTGTATGTGCAGCACAACGTACAATTAATTTCACTACGGACATCTATTAATTGCGTATCAATAAGTATCTTACTTAATATAGCGTATGAAGGTATGCTTGGGATTTTGAACGTAGCATATTTTCCTGTCCCTGATTGTTACTAACTGAAAATACTATAATTGATATCCTCAAGGACAGCGTTTCTCAACCTAACCTGGGATTCGGAGGATTCCGGTACTTAACAAAACAGTTGGCTTACATGGCAAATTGAAGTTTAGCTTTGTGTTGAGAAAATTATGGAAGTATGGCCTACGTAAATTCGGACTTCTTTGTTTTTTTTCAGTGAAAAACTCGCGTGATGTTTATTTTACAGTTATTATTATTATTCTCTTTTAGTCGTAATCTTCGTATGAAACTGTTAGTTTGTCTTTCAATGAAATACCCGTGACTGATTTTCATTTGTTAAAAATGTTTGTAAATTCGGTTGAATAGACTAAACGCAACACGCGAAGTCACTTCCACCGCTTTGTTTTAAATTGCAACCATTGATAAACCCAATTCGCGTAAGTATGAGATTCCAAATGGAATTAAGACTTTAAATGCTAGAACCACCGCGCGGTTCCAGATACAGTACTCGCTTTTCCACGCTATACAGACTGGAATGGCGACTGTAGGGTCGTGTCAGAAGAAATTTCAATCAGTATTTCGTGTAGATTTCCCGCGAGTTCGGTAGACTCTGCTACTTTTTGATTTGCCGGATTAAGTATCCATCTCTTACCAAGTTTTCCATCGTTACGTGGGTAGTAGTAGTAGTAGTTCGGAGCTGTTTTTGCAGTTGAAGTATGTGCTGCATCATCATTTAGGGAAGAGGGGAGGGGTCGCCAGCACAAAAATAGTTGAGAAACACCGCTCTCGGTCCTAGGCCAAACATTGAGTGATATAAAATCTTTTATAATTTTTAGATATTTGTTTTTATAATATTTACCAGTTACTTTATTGGCTCTCTTTTATACAATACTTTTGGTTTGAAGTATAAAAGGGAAATAGTTATTGATCGTATGCCGTTGACTGTAGGTCTAAGTTTAATTAAAAAAAATTTTATATATTCGAAATTTACGTGCGTAATATACTTTTATTTTTATACTATAAAGAGTAATTTATTGGAACCCTGTATTTATTTTGTGTGAACGTTTTTCACTTGTAGAAAGGCGGGGGGTGAGAAATAAAAATGAGCAAAAGTTTATTTTTTTGACACACACACACACACACACACACACACACACACACACACACACACTTTATATATAAGGGGTTCCAAAAAACCTTAGCCCCCCATTTGCAGCTTACATGTTTACTTACATCGAAATAGTTTTTTAGTGATTATAAAAATATATAAAATTCTTTATTTATTGCAGGTATTAAAATTACTCTAGCTGATAAAGTGGAAATATAATGGCTTCTCAATTAATTGGTGATTCGGAGAGGCAACGTGTGATAGATCGCATACGAGCAATAACATTTCGGGAAGCTCGTGATGCTGGAGCCACCTTTATAACACGTTCATGGGTTGCCAAAAAGTTGCGAAGAAGTGAGGATTTCGTCAAAAGAAATTGGAATGAAACTTTGGATGAATGTGAAATGGATACAACCAAATCTGGGCGCCCAAATTTGCCACTCTCTCAGGAAACAAAGGACATCATTGAAAGCGGTACGCGTAAGCGGAAAAACAGCTGCGCTAAACTTTCTAGAGAGATCGAAGTGTTGAGATGAAAGATCGTTAGTGGTGAGATCATTCGACTGTACCGTCATAGACAAGGTTTAAAGCCTTGGCATGAACTTCCAAAACCAAGAAAAACTCGACTTAACATCGATGACAGAATGTGGTTTGCCCATTATCTTGAAGATTGGGATGTGGATGATTTCATGCATTTAGCTGTCTCCGATGAATTTTTTGTTTACGTAACACGTCGGCCTAACTACCAAAATGATCGAGTGTGGGCCACAACACCAGATGAAATCGATGACAATGAACATTATCGCGAATTATTAAAAAGTCCAGACTGTGTTGGTGTGTTTGTTTTGTTCACTGCAAAGAAGCTCATGTGGGTGCTGAAGCCAAATGGTCAGAGTTGGGATGGACAGTATTTTCGTGATATTATTCTATCCCAGCATGTCATTCCTTTTCTAAGAAACCCAAACAATGTTATGGATGTCGATCAGGTCACACTTCTGCACGATAGGGCCCCCTGCTTTAAGGCATTAGCCACTCAACAGTTGTTGCGGAACCATGAGATCGATTTCTTTGGAAATGAAGAATGGCCAGGAAATTCTCCTGACCCGAACGTCTGTGAACACATTGGATCAGTTATAAAGGACAAGGTTGAATGTGTGTCTTGTTTCAAGAACCTGCAGCAAATCGATTTTCGAAGGATACAATGACGCAACACATTGAAACTGGTTTAGCAAATTTGCGTAACGATCAAGATCTATTCACGTCACTTTTGGCAAGCTACCCAAAGCGAATTCAGGCTGTCTTGGAAGCCAATGGCGGGAACACCAAATTTTAATTGTTTCTCATTAAACGCAGGATTAAATTCTCTTTTTTAAGGTATGTTTAGTTTTACTGTACCTCTAATGGTTTAGGCCATGGGCGGGGGGCGCTAAGGTTTATTGGAGCCCCGTACATATATGTAAGTTATATATAATTACGATAGAACACGTGAATTTATAATTAGAGCTTTATTCCCTTAAGTTAGGTGTATCCCAAAACACCCTGAGGTAGGGCTGGTCCGCGTTTTGGGGGTGGGAAATTTGAACAGGTCAAGCTCAGAAGAATCAAAGATGGGAATATTGCATTGCCTTTCAGATCTTGTTAAAAATGCATTATTTAGTTAAATCCGTCATTTCGTTTTATAATGCTTAAAGGGTAACGCTTAGAAAGTGTACGTGCGAAATTATCTGCGAAGGAATTTGGGGACCGATCGATTGACTCATCCCTAATAATTTAAATTTAGAATTCGGGTTATTGTTGCATCCCCCCCCACCCCCACTACTCAGTTTTCCAGTTTTTTCTCTCCCCTCGCTTGCCCGCCCGTCCCTTTTGCAGCTTCTCCCCCTCCCCCCCACAGTGTCAAAGAAGAAGGTATAAGCGAATTGGAGGCATCCTTGCGCTCGCTGCCAAACTGATACCGTTATCGGAACTTCTGGTGCGCTCGGGACGTATGTGGTTCGGTACCCCTCTTATCTCCAGTTGCATTTCTCGACCCCACTTCCTCATCCCCCCCCCCATTCCTAGTGTGAGTGCCCTTCCTTGTGGCATTCCTTCGTCATCCCCAAAGACAGCCCAGTCTGTTTCGACGTCACACACGAAAGGATTTAAAATTAAAATGGCGATCAACCCATATTTAAACATCGAGATGTGGGTACGCCCATTGCTATGTTTTCTTGTCTCGGTCTCGCATTTTTTGTTCTCATCATTTTGTTACGGAGGCGTAGGGCCTTTTGGTATGCGGTGCTGTGATAGACCACGCCGGATAAGAGTCGGCTGCCCTGGTTCATCGACTTGTCGGGGAAATTAATTCAGCGAGTGCTTCACCAGGTTTTGAATTTTATTTTTATTTAAATTTTAATTGAATTGACAGAGAAAGGCGCTTTTCATTTATGTTTTAAGACGATGCCGCATCGTTGCTCTGTCCTTTTTTTTTTTCTTTTTTTCAGTGCCCGACCGCTTATCAGGGCCAATAACGGAGGAGGGGAAGCAATTTAAAATGGCACCGAGATGCTAGGAGACCTCGTCTTCGTTTTATCGGTCGCAGTGTTGTAGGGTGATAAGGGATAATGAACGCCTGTTGCGTTTTTTAGTAGGGAGTACGAGGAGTAGGGAGTCCTGGTTCCACGATACGATGCAAGTATAGTTCAGGTCGGTCTAGGAATGCGTTGGTTGCCAAGGGAACGCAATTGCGCCTTCGATTGTCCCTCGCATTACATTTCAGTTTCATTTTTAGCGATGAAGTCGCACGAATGAGTGGCTCTGAGGAGAGGAAGGAGATGGAGTCGGTGTTATATTTAGACATGTTAGCCTGTTCCGGAGGATTAATCCTTGTGGGTTTCTTCCTAATTTGAAACACACACACCACACACACACACACACACACACACACACACCTCCGCATAAACGAGATATCTGCTTTTTTAATTCTGAAAAACTAATTTACCAAACCCAATTTAACTTAATCTAACTTTAACACCATCGAGTTAAGGGCGTGGTAAGTGTTTCGGACGCAACTCGAAAGGTGTTTGTTAAGTTAGCTTAACCTAACCAAACTTAACTAACCTTATGTAACCTATTCAGTAGCAATATATGAGGGGTCCCGCGTCTTACGGTACCTAAGCGCCAAAATTAGTCAGAAATCGCCTCCAAAGTTCAGCAATATTCTGGCAATAGTATATCTGTTATTAATTGAGCTAGAACGTTCATTTTTGGCTAAATTAGAGTTCTAAGTATGCTAATGAAGATGTTGATGAGTTTTTGGAATAGATTTTCATATTTTATATATATTTAAAAAAAAAATTTATTTTCTTATTATGCCGAACTTTGGGTGAACTTTTGGCTGGCGATAGAGGTGAAAAAAAGTAGTTCGCTTCATAAGGTTTTCAACCATACTTCTAGTGTCGTAAGGTCACATTATAACCCAAACCACGCGATAGAGGAAGGGTGAAAAAAGTGATATCCATCAAAAACGTTTTCGCCTGTTGTGGCGCTTAGGTACCCTAAGACGCGCGACCCCTCATATATATTTAATGTTCCAAGGTACCAAAAGTGTTGCCTCACAAAAAAACTTAGCCCACTACATCTTTGAATTAGCACACACACACACACACGTTGAAATCGTGTCACAGCGACAACTACAAGTGAGGGATCGATAGAGGAGAAGGTAAATGATCTGGCGATGTGGGGTGTGGCGATTGAGGGGTTTTCCGTTATCGCTTTGAATGATCCCAATTAAAGCGGGTGTTTTTTTCCTTTTCAGATTGCAGCGATCGACGATGGAGCTTCCGCATCCTCTCTGAATGGGCCTTGAAACGCGCTTGGATGTGAGGCACGATGTCCGCCGCTGAAGTGGGCGTTCCTCGAGGGCATGGGCCCACTGGACCCCCCGAGGGGGGCAGCCTCGGCAGCATGGGGGCCATGGGGGGGCGAACCCCACCCGCGACTCCGAAAAAAGCTGGAGGGAAAATGCTCGCTGTCAAGATCCTTATGCTCGACGATACTTACACCCTTTTCCAGATACAGGTGAGCTAGATAGATGGAACGTGGGCGGGGTACCCTGCTGTATGCTGGTGAGAACTGAGCGCAGAGTCAGGGCAGGTGAGGTGTTTATATAGTTTTTTATAAGAAGTTGGGTACAATAAATTATTTTTATATTTGATTCAGACTTCCCTGTCGTCGGGACGTCACTTCGGCATTTGATACTTGCGTTCAGTGTCGGAAAAAAGTTCTCTAATAAACCTAAAATTTAAAAAAAAAAGTGATTGGGTTTTGTTCCTGAAATTTTATTAGTGACCAAAAAGAAAAAAAATATTCAGAGAAAAACAATATTACCAATTGGTAATCTTTTATGCTTTTGAGATTTTCTAGGCGAACTTTTTTCCGAAACTGCTACTGGAGGGACAATTTGTTTCAAAGGAGTCAAATTAAAGACTTTAATACATATTTCGTCAGAGAGGGATTCTATAAACACACTTATTACCACTCAACCACTTCTATTTTGAGATATTTTAACACCGACTTTCAAAATCATTGTAGAGAAACTTGGTAAACTAGTAAAAAATATTGATCAGCAGAGCTACACGTGGGGCCTATTGGTTCCCGTCGTAGATGTTGCTTAGCCTACTGTACACTTAAAAGAAATTGTGTGTGTGCAGTCAAAAGAAATATTTTACGACTTGTAGGTAGACTGTTTCCAAGTCAGTTGTTAGGGCTTGTCAAGTATTGACTTTCGTTTTCAGTATGAATTTATTCCAAGCAGTAGGTTAGGCTTTGTAGGCTTACCTCATTGAATGCGTGTCTGAATAAATCATGAAATAGGTAAGTGCAGGTACACCACACTATTGTGGTGCTTAGTATTTATTCCTTCACTCTCCTTTGGTAAACTCGCAAACCAGTCAGTTTTACGCATACATTTTTTTTTTTAAAGGTTTGTTGCCAAGAGTACTTGTCGCAATTTTCATTGTACCTAAATAGCCTGCATTGACTTCTTAATGATCATTATCATCTAGATAAAATGGGTGCCAGAACATCTTACCCCCCCCCCCCCTTTCCTATTGTATATTCCACTCTGATTGGTCGCTCATTGATGTAGGATTGTAGGTTCGTGGTTTTAGTAGCAGTTTAGTCGATCCGAGCTTATTAGCAACCCATTCGAAACGGGCCTACATCATATTTCGGTCAGATTATATTTAGTTACGCCGCACCGAGAAAGCTAATTCGATTCGCATTGCGTGCTTATGAATTACTTACTGTCTACAATATTATATCTCCTATAAAATTCGAGTAAGCGTCTACTCCGCCATTATACTCGTTGACGCGAATGTTTCAATTTGTGTGTACAAAACAACTTTAGCCACCTCCCCCACCCCTTCGCCCCCCACCCTCGCAACACACCCTAATTTCCAAATTCAATTTTGAAAACATCGTGGAAAAATATTTACGTTGGCATAAATACGGTTTAAATCTCATTAATTTCGGCGAGCTCTCTGGCTTTGAGAAGGTTATGGTAAAGGACTTCGTCAGGATATTCATGTTATCGTATTGGACTTCTATGCCACCCCTTCCCCCATGTTAAATTGTGTGTGTGAGCGTCGTTTTTGTCTTCGTCCCCGACCTTGAGATTAGTTGTTACTCGTTGATAATTTGGACAATGAGCCGCAATTAAAGTCGAGGATTTGATATCATAAATTAGAGATTTAGAGTTGTAAAGTAATTAAGGATGGTACATTTTCATGCAGGAGGCCTTTGTGTGTGTGTGTGTGTGTGTGTGTGTGTGTGTGCATAGTTTATTAAGCTTTGGCCTGTTGGCCCACTGCCATATATCGTAGCTTCGGGTTGTGTAGTTTGAGCGTGAGATATCTTTGATCATATCGTGAGACAGTCCTTTTTGTAGGCAGCGGTAAAGGTTTGCCAATTACTTTTGAAATTTTCTAAGACAAGAGGGTTCGGGGGTGAAATAAAAAGGCTGGGATTTCCATACAATTATCGCTTATTTCTCTTAGACTCCGGGGAAATTTGAGAAATTAATTTTAGCCTTTTAATTAGCCTAGATTACAATTGATTTAATAGATAACCTTTAAAAGTAGGGAAATACGACTGGAAGGGGTAATAAAAAAAGGAAATATCTTTGTGAACCACCCATGAAATGCTACAGCATTTTGTCTCGCACAAAATCTCGTATCACTTCCGGCCTTGTCATAAATCTTAAACAGAAAATGTTAAAATAAACTGTTACATAATGAAGACGTGTGAAGAGTTGTTAGTACAATTAACAAGTAAATAAAAGGGGGTGCGAGTACTACAGTTTACGAGCTAGAAAGTTGTCTCGTACTGTAATCGTGTTAGTGGATGGACTATTATTAGTTAAACGTTCAACAAATTTTAGGTGAAATAGTGTGGTAAATGCGTATTAGGCTTCATGGAGTTAAAAAAAAAATGATAAATGTACGGTACTTGCAGTACATTTAGGATAGCAAACTGTACCATACAGTATATCTATCTTAATTATGACCCACCAGACTAGCAGACCTAACTTACACACACACAACATGCAGAAAACGTAAATATATGAAAAACAGGAAGAAAAAATGCTTTGACTTCATTTCAAAAATAAGTTTAATGTTGGTGCCTTCCGAACTTTATGGCTGTTCTGAATGCAGTTTCAAATTACACATATTTCCCATTTCCCACTGGGATACTTTTTTTTTTATGGGAAAGCCAAATACTTCCCGAAGAAAACTTTCTTATGAGCGTAGGACTTTTGCACACACACACACACACACACACACTTTCAAATTTTATAGGCCCTCCTTTGATACCTATTGTTTGTAAACCAGTAACTTTATACTTAAAATACAATCCTATTAACCGAAGATGATAATTGAACCTATTTTCTTGATGTACAACAGATTAGTAAAGGTTTACTTAAGCTAAAATAGGCTCGGAGAGTATGAGTAAGGTCGGGTTAGGTCAGACAGGTTACGAGAGTGACGTACGGTTTGTGGGGGAGTTCATATTTTGGGTTTGTTCATTGGACACTTAATAGGTAGTAAAGGTCTCTGCTTGTTAGTTTAGGCTTATGAGGGTTTACCCTCACCCTACTTGACGTAGTTAACTGGGGCCGAACGTCTTAGTAGTCATTTCATTAAAAGAACGGTTAGAAATGAAGAGACTACTTCAGGTTTCTAGTTTTTTTAAATAAATTCGTTGTATCGATGGAAATTTCATTTGAGAAACGAGATTTTGTCGTGACTCAGTCGAGGCCACGAGTCTGACAATGATTTTGGTAGCTTTAGTTTTTTCATTTTGGTCTTTTTTTTAATTGAATTAGTGGCAGCGTGTTTTGAGGTCTGTTTCCGCGTTATCGCAGTGGTCGTATCTTAATTGCGATGATAATCCCTGTCCTTACGATCGTCGAGGGAGT
The DNA here is from genome assembly GCA_023014485.1 of Bathynomus jamesi. NCBI lineage: Eukaryota > Metazoa > Arthropoda > Malacostraca > Isopoda > Cirolanidae > Bathynomus > Bathynomus jamesi. The sequence goes on along the minus strand of JAJOZX010004771.1, from coordinate 215,380 downwards.
ATCGAGTGCGAATCGGTCTCCGGTTCATACTCTCGTAATTACTCGCACGCGTTACTCTCCTTTTTAGTACGTGTAATAGGTTTGGTTTATGTCACGCTACTAGAGGAAGAGTAACCTTTACACACGCCACATGAAAAGCTTAAAAACACTTTCCGATGGCTCTCTGTTCCTTCATAACGTACTTAACGTCTCTATCCCCAAACCTCACCCTACTCTGAAAGTGATGGGTCCTTCTGCTAGAGAAGAAAGGAAACGGGTGAAAAACCCTAACCCATTCCCGAGAGCGCGCGTCCCTCTTTACAGTGACTGACCTTATTTACGAGCGTTTACAGGTCTACAGATTCCGTTTCGATAATTCCATTGCAAATGAAAACTAACGTTTTTGTCTACTTTATTAAAAAAAACAAAAAAAAACTAAGCTGCATCTATAAACAGTATCCACAAAGAAAACAAAGTATTGTTTCCGTTTTGGCCCGCAATGTCTATGCGAATGATCTAATAGAAATTAACATCTGTCTGGCCTGCAATTTGATATTTGCCACGAGCGTCTTAAGCCATATTTCCGGATTTAATAATGATGACAAGAGAAAAACTAAGCGGGAACATTTAAAATATCCGTGATGAGGCCTATTAGTGGACGTGGTAGGTGCTTTGAATATAATAAAGTTACTGTAAATGGTAAATGAAGGAACTATTAAAAATGGGTGAGATTTAAAGTTTTTCTACCTGGTAGCCGGTAGAAGTTGGTCCTTCATCTCGTGGAGGCCAGGCTCGTAGCTCTGCCTCCAAATTTCGGGCTACCTACGCTCTGTTCGGGAATGAGTAGGTACCGTACCTTGAGCGTAACCTTTACCTATACACGTGTGCAGCTTAGTTCAAATGCAGCAATACGTCTTTATAACCTAAGGATCTCGGGAATTGGATCACGTGATGTGTGCTCCGAAAATGACGAGACGAACAATATCTGAATAGGGTTTTAAGAGATCATAAAATTGATAAGACGACGACAATGGTAGGCCTAACCTTTGTTCTTTTAAGCTGGTTAACCCTCGTAACCTAAGCCTACCTCGGAGTTATGGAGATAAGTCACGCATGATTAGAACTAATAATTAATGAAGAGTACTCGATAGGACCAGGTGGTAGGCTTATGATACGTGCTAAGTCAGTTAAACCCTATTTGGTTTCCATCCAATGAAGGAAAATACCTGGTTGTCTGCCAACCTGGAAAAGCTGAGATAGCTATAATAGCAGAAAAGTAAAAGGTATTTGGAGTCTGACCAGAAATTTGTTAGGGGAAAGATGTTAAAAATAAAGTTATGAAAAGGAGTGATTACTGTTGGTCAACAAAAGGTCAAAAGGAATCGTGAATTAATGTTTTAGTCGTAGTATGTCATCCCCATCAAGCGCATTATCAGACCTAGTTAGAGTGAAAGGGTTAGATAACGTTGTTACGTTATCTTACATTATATTAGAAAAGTATAAAATTACGGTTTGGGTACTAGGCCTAGATTATGCCTTTACATACGTTTATTGAGAGAGTTGTACGCAAGGCGTAATGTTGAAAGGAAAAGCGTATTTTAATTAGTTTTTATAAATGGATTTAAAAAAAATAACTAGGCCCTATTCTCGCTGAGAGAAAATTTGATTGTGTGCAGTCAAAGCATTGATATCGTTTACCATAGTGGACATTTTCATTTGTTACACGAATTCAGGTATCTTCGAATCATAAACAAATATTCATATTTTCACCCCCTCTAACACCTTCGGGTGTCACTCTGAAATACTGATACAAAACACACTTCAAAGCACTTAGAAACCTTATTGACGAACTAACCTTTCTCTCTCCCAAATTCACACTGTGAGTAGTGGTACTGCATTATTATAAATTATATCGTATTTCCATCCGTATTCTGTCGCGCATGGGCCCACCTGCCGTACCCTACGGTAGCTATCCCGGATAATTTTTAGAAAACTAATCGCTATTTTTAGAAAACTAATCGCTATATCCCGCCCTTCGATTTTACCGTTTCCATAGAAACGGAAAATGGATATTGAAAGGGAGGGATTTAGGAGTATTTTAATAATGTATAGACTCATTTTGAAGCGTTGCTCGGTCTAATTTTTTTTATATTTTTATCTTACTAGTCTGAAAATAGAACAGCAGCAAGGTCGAAAAAAATATAACTTGCCTCCTTGGAATACCTGGAAGAGTTTGGGAATTGTCGGATAAAAATTAAGGCAGTGATACTCCCTTAACATAGACAACTTTATCGACCTGTTGATCGTGAAAGCTCGCCGTAATTTATCGGCCTCCTTTCCTTAAAAACTGTTCCCTCAGAATTAATTATTTTTTTTAGTGTGTTTTGGGGGTTAAAGAGGCCTTACCATCAATCTATAGTTATTGTTTAAGCCCAATCTTAGTATTATTTTTTCGCACGAGTCAAGCTGACAGTAAAGTTCATTGGCCTTTCTGGGTCTGCTACTTATCAGGCATGAGGTTTTGAATATAAACAAAGTATATAGGAAATTTTTAATATAGATTTCCGCCAGTTGCTAATTGGTGCAGATTAGAGACGGCAGATGGTAGTCCGCCTTCCTTACGAAAATAATTTTGTTTATTGCATTATCGATACGGCGTAAGGCAAACCTCAAAATAAATGCAGGATGCCACTAATGAAATAATTTGAGCCAGTTACTGGGATGTCGCCAGGTGATTCTCTCTCTCTCTCTCTCTCTCTCTCTCTCTCTCTCTCTCTCTCTCTCTCATATATATATATATTAGTGGTTAGCGTCGCTGACTACGAATCCATCAGCCCCGGGATAGAGAGACGGTGACGGCAGGCGGCGCGCAGCAAAACCCAGCTGTTCATCCTTCCATACAATAAAGAATGGCTGGTAGCTAAATGGGTACCCTGGGTAACCTAGTGGTTAAGACGCTGGGCTGCTGGTGGGGCGTTGTTCGGATTCCACGTTAAACTGCAGGTCTAAGGTGGAGTGAAAAGCTTGACTTTTGTCAGAATGAACAATTCGGGCGGAGGCAAAAAACCAAGGTTATATACGGTGTGTATATATATAATCGTAAAATACCTACAAATAAATTTATAAAGGATAGATTTGTATGTCACCATTAAAGATAGGCTTCTTAAATTCTAACGTTAGTTAACATAACTTTAATATATTTCGAAGTGGACGGTCAAAGACTACTTTTCGATAAATAATTAGATCAGCATTTAGGTCTATTAGTAATTCCATGGCTTTCCAATTCCAATGGCCTAAAATGGAAACCTCCGTAGTGATTAGGTCATTTGGACTAAAATAACATCTAGCAAAAAAATTTCATTGGCCAAGGTTGCCCCCGCTCGTTTGTCATACCCGTTATGTTTAGGTCTGTTTATGGAAGTTACGTCATCAGTGCAACTGTCTAATGTCTTTGTCTCCTAGTATTTTGTGTTTGTATACTCGAAAGAGCCGCGTTGTTTAGCTGTTTGACCTATTGTCGTATAAGCATGAAATGTTTTTAAATGTTAGTTGGACGGGTAGGCCATGGGCGAGATGTTTCAACCCCCCGGTCCCCGGGAAATAGCACTTTTTGTTTTTCTTTTTTTTTGTATACCCACATTGGCATCCTGGTACACGCTAATTTAAAAAGGAATAATGTAGATGTATTCTTTCCTATGATGTACCCTCGCAGGACCGAATGCACCCGCCGTTTCTTGGTCATTGTGGACGACAGGACGAAGTGTCAACGGTTTCACTTCAACTCAATTGAACCTCAATTATTAAATGGTGTCGCGCATCTGCGTGGCTTCGTGCATGGGACCCCGCTTTGTCAGTGAAGCTTACATCTTCTTTCGTTCAGTGAGACGGAGAGAGGGAGTGATAAACCCCAGCTGGTAACAAAGGAAGAACTACGTCCCTAAATGAGGTTAAGAATGGGGTTGAGAACGCAAAACCCCCAAAATCATTACGATTCTTCTTCCGTCCTACAATTACCGTTTTTGGGGCGAAGCTACCTCAAAAAGATTACTGCTTACTCATTTCCATTCGCATTCGCGGCAAAAGCGCCAAATGGGAATGGTTAATATTTGCTAATCTAACTTAATTTAACCTAACCGATCGTAACCAAACCTAACCCGAGTTAACGTGACTAGGACCAAAGTGGGAAAGCCGTGGGTAAAAATAGGAATGACGTTGAGTGAGAGTAAACCCCTCAAAAGGCTTTACGTTTAGCCACGGCGGGTGAAATGGATTTTGAATAAGAGCAGCTTTCGTGTAACCATTGTCATTGATTGGTCTGTCTCTCTGTCCTTTTTTTCTATTTTCATTTTTCGTGTGTGTTTGTCGTTTACGGATTCCTTTCTGCGCATTTGAATTGGGCTTGTTCATGAAGTGGAATCGAACCATATCTTAATGAGAGGGTATAATGGTACGTAGTGGTTGAGTCGTTACACTGCTTGCTGTTAGATCAACGAAGTTACACGACGCTGTATATGTATAGTAATTGGATGGTGACCGTCCTCCGCGTTAAGATGATGTAGCGACCCGCGGTTCGGATTCCACGTTAAATTGTAGATCTCCTCAACTGTACGAGTCCTTCCCCGGCTGTTAGATCGGAGCGTAAAGAGTGATGCGTGCAATTTACGACGAAAAGAAGTAATATTAATGATCGACGTAGGTTTGTTTGTCTCATCATCACAGTTATCGAAGTAAGCGCACTCGGCTCTCTCGTTGCAGTCAAGTTCATAACGTTTGACCCATGAATTCATGGATTAGTCGCGATGTTAATTGCCATTCTTTAAAATCTGCCGAATGGTTGTCTCTTAACAACTCGTAAAATTGCGTATTGGTCGGCCATTTTTACGGAGTTACAGGCTAACAAAGACCCTAAGATCTACTCCTTCCCAAGAAGGAAGTAGAAAAAATAAATAGAAGTAGCAAATGAAAGTAAAGACAACTGAAAACTTATACCATGCTTACACTTTTTGTCCACATATACTGTATATATATGATAGAATAATGGATGGATGGACGGACTGTATATGTATTATGTAAGCCAGACCCCAATAAGCGAAGCGAAGTGAAGTTACTGAGGTCGGGGGTTTGAATCCCGATGATGATGCTGATAATAAGCTAGGAGTTAGCGCAGTGAGCCGCATTAGTTGACCTGAGCGTTGTAACACCAGATTCTAACCTTCCTCACTATTATTATTATTATTGACGCGGAGCCACAATGTACACAAGTGTTTGCCGATTCAGTTCGTGAGTTAGGTAGCAGTTGTGTACAGTATGGCTCCGTGCAAAGGGAGTAAAATATGACAAACCAGTACATAGAAATATTAAATTTAACATAAATAGCGCAGTTTGCCCGGGGTCAGCTCGTAGTTATCATTATTATTGTCTCCCACTACAAATTTGGACGGTCCGGGTACTGGATTGCGCTTGTCCGACCGTCTGTTCGTCACACTTTCAATGTCCGCGCAAGAAACTTTTGAACCACTCGATTAAACTGATGAAACGTCATACACGCGCGGATCACCACAAGATGATTGTTGTGAGTAAGAATCGGGTCCCTGCATTAAAGGTCAAAGGTCAAATGAATCTTTTCCTCGTCCGTCCGTACCATAACTTTTGAACCGCACAACATGAATTGATGAAACCACACGCGTATGGATGGTCGTAAGGCGAGGTGTTTTGAGGAAGAATCAGACCCTGAACAAAGGTCAAGGTCACAAATAGAAGTCATAGGTCAAATTGGAGGCTCATACCATAACTTCTGAATACTTAACATAAAATGAAACTTCTTACACGTACGTATCATCACAAGATTATTCGTCACGAGCAAAAATCTGGTTGTACCAGAAGGTCATGGACAAATATAGGCGGGAACAATGATGTCGTTCTGACAGAGTTCTTGTTGTCGTTGCTTATTATTAATAATAATAGTAGGCCCTATAAGTAGTAGTAATAGTACTTATTGGGGTTCTCTTCCAATGTAGGCCCGAACTGATTCCCAAAGGGTCTTGCACACACACTTCTTCCAACTTTCCTCGAAGTTTTAACCCTTTGAGGCGCGCACGCAGAATTTTTTATTGTTATATTATTTTATTTTTTTGTTTTCTTTCATGCGCTAATCGTATTACAATTTGACGAACGGAAAAAGAGTATATGTGGTGGTTTTAGGATGAAGTTAGGACTGAAAGGTGGTCTTCCCGAAATTACTTTTCCTGAAAAGGTTAGTCCTTTTGAATGGAACGGACAAACAAGATGTTTCAGTGTTTGTAATCACGTCGAATGGAATAAGGGGGGTTACTCCCAGTCCCATTCCGAAAAAAAAAAACCTTCACATTTTGAGATGTCGTAGGAACGGTGTACAGAGTTAAAAGAAACTCTCAAACGGACGGCGACAATGTATATGTTTTTGAACGTGTAGTTATGAAAAGATATGGCCTTAATTATTTTTAATTACATTTTCGACCTAATCGGACATAATTTTCACTTGGACATATACGGGACTTTTAGCTCCCCCGTTGATGGTAATTTGGATTTAGATTAGATATCTGCGTGTGGCTAAAGAACTCGGGGTCTTGTGGGAGATTTTCCCTTAAATCAATTATCTCGAACTTTGATTCCTCAAATGAGAGTTGAGATTTGCTTTTATTTACACTTTGAGAACTTAATTCAGTTTGGAACTTGAGAGAAAAAGTTGCGAGTCAATAATGTTTTGTTGCTTTTGGGAGTTTTATTAAAAAATAAAAGAAGGAAAAAAATTATTTGAAGTTTTCCCATATGTGATGGTAATTTTTTCCCCTTTTCCCTCGGAAAGAGGCGTTTTTTCTATGCAATTTCTTTTACCAAAGCGTTCGAGGGACGTGACGTATAACGCGACCTTTAACCCATGATATGTGACGTGTGGGCCCAGCGTGACGACCTTTACCGGAGGGATTATACGAAGGTGCGCGCCTTTTTAAGTTCCAGAGAGCTTCTAGCTCCTGTAGAACCAAAATGCCGCAACGAGGAGTGACACGTAGGCCAACGTAATTGATGAGCGTAACATATTTGTCGACACCAGGATTTGAACCTGCGTTACTGGTATCAGAGATTGGGTATCTGATAGTGGAGCCATACAGGAACCATCCATTTTGACTCGTCAAATTATCAGTGGAACGTGTAGGTATACGCCAGTGGTGGCGAACCTATGGCACACCTGCCCATTTGGGCACGCGATCATATTTGCCTGGCACGCCGAAGCATAGAAATTGTTATCCAAAAAATGAGTATAAAAAAATAAACAATGTTTATACGAGGGTAATTGAATAAGTATCCGCACTTTTTATTTTCACATCTGATAGATTATAAACACATCTATAGTGAACGCCTTTTATTAATTTTTACTTCTCATTATTTACTCTACTATCGGCTCTCTATTTCATTTATCATTTGCTTTCTCTACACTCTTTTTTTCACCATACCGTATAAATTCCATGGTAGCCACGCCGAGCCAAGACTATGAAAGTCCGTTACAAAACAAAGGGGGAGTTTATTAACACTCTTTTAACACTTTTTATTATTTATTTAACCCCGAAAATGGTTTAAGTAATTTAGGGGGTGCGAGTACGGAATTTTACGATAACATTTTACGTCGGAGAGGAACACAAACAATTAATTAAACTTTACGTTACATGACGCCAACCTTACGCGTAACGCGTTGCCTAGAAGACTCACTCGCTTTTCGGGTAGTCTGCTCTGTGGGCCTCTGTTCAGGATTGCCAACTCTACCCATTTTAAACAATTTAAATCTAACAAACATACTTTTTCGTAATTCAATAATTATTAGTAAATGATTTACATTAAGCATTATCTTAATTAAACAAAAATTCATATTCTTAACTAGGCATTACTACCAGGGTTGTGGAGTCGGAGTCGTGGAGTCGCACGTTTCAGGTCGGAGTCGGAGTCGAATTTTTACAATGTGTGGAGTCGGAGTCGGAAAATTTTGGACCGACTCCACAACCCTGATTACTACTACACATCACTTCTCCACATAGTCTCCCTGTTTCTCAATACACTTAGTCCAGCGATCTACAAGCTTCCTGATGCCATCACAAAAGAATGTTTTTGGCTGTGCGCGTAGCCAGCCATGCACCGCCTCCTTCAGGTCATCATCGCCTTGGAATCGCTGACCTCTCAAAGCGTCTTTTAGTGGTTCAAACAGGTAAAAATCCGAAGGTGCCAGGTCTGGACTGCAGGCTGGATGGTCGAGAACTTCAAATTTAAGTTCTTAAAGGCATTTTCTAGTCTGTGCAGCGGTATGAGGGCGCGCATTGTCGTGTAACAGAATAACACCTTCCGACAATCTCCCTCTCCGTTTTGTGCGAATTGCTTGCTTTAACTCATTCCGAAGCATGTCAGAATATGAATAATGATAATGATAACCTTGAACATTATCTAGAGCGTGGAACTACAGTAACAAGTGCATCGTATTCTGACATACTTCGGAACGAGTTAAAGCAAGCAATTCGCACAAAACGGAGAGGGAGATTGTCGGAAGGTGTTATTCTGTTACACGACAATGCGCCCTCATACCGCTGCACAGACTAGAAAATGCCTTCAAGAACTTAAATTTGAAGTTCTCGACCATCCAGCCTGCAGTCCAGACCTGGCACTTTCGAATTTTTACCTGTTTGGACCACTAAAAGACGCTTTGAGAGGTCAGAGATTCCAAAGCGATGATGACCTGAAGGAGGCGTTGCATGACTGGCTACGCGCACAGCCAAAAACATTCTTTTGTGATGGCATTAGGAAGCTTGTAGATCGCTGAATTAAGTGTATTGAGAAACAAGGAGACTATGTTGAGAAGTGATGTGTTTATAATCTATCAGATGTGGAAATAAAGTGCGAATATTTATTCAATTACCCTCGTAATTTGGTGTAATATATATAAACTTTGATGAGTACGCGATTTTTTTTTTTTTTGTGCACTCGTGATACAAGTCTATACTTTTACTTTCAACGTCTGTATACCTCCAGAAATGGATGATAAATGAGTGAATACGTGCAAATCAATATTTTTCCACGTGCTTCATGAAGAGGTTCAACACGTTGTGGCATCGATGAAATTTTGGATGACGTATTGGTCCAAATTTTGCCAAAGTCCCGTGACTCGGGTCAATATTTGTGTTGGATTTGATGCAGATTTATGAGTCCTGCTTTTCTCGTAATTGGTGCGATTCGCATCTGAGCTTCTCGGACCCCAAGGAAGAACTTATAAGCCTTTTTTGTTCTGCCACCGAGTTCTGTATCGCGAGGTATGACAGGCTGCGTGCATAGTCTTCTTGTAATACACGTGTTCAACTGGAGTTTTTCTTGAATAAATAATGAAGGTGGTAATTCTCGAAGATGAATAAAGATTTTCTCCGACGGAATTGAGACGTCCTCAGCGAATACTAAGTCGGTCTTTCCGTCGTCCATTATCTGTTTTATATGGCTAAATCGCCAGCCCCGCTCTGCCCTACCTGTCATACTCCCATCACTGTCGTACATCTACTGGTCGAATGTCCAAACTTGTCCGCTCTTCATTGTAAATTTTTCCCTCATTTGCCCGAAATTCCCATACCCGAGCGTCTACAATTCATGCTCGCTGAGGGCCCCCATTTTTCGGAGGAAGCGATTTCCCGTTTCCTCACTTATTCCCACCTGTTTCAACGGGTCTGAGACCAGGCCCCCCATACCACTCCCCAATACTGAACACTACACCCCCCCCCCCCCCCCCCCCCCTGGTATATCATCCCAACTCAGTAACACCACTCACCCACTGCCTCGCTGAGATATGTACCACACTAGGTACGAATCGGCGGTAAAATAAATAAAGGGAAAAAAATAAATTTATATATATATATATATATATATATATATATATATATATATATATATATATATATATATATATATATATCACACGTTGGTGATGTGAGGTAAGAACGTAAAAATTGGTAGGCTTTCCTTTCCAGTCGTAATTAGTTTTGGTCCAATATTTCTGAGGTTCATATAGAGCGAGTTTTCCCATTTGAGAATGCACCGTAAGTAGAACATGTAATTACAGTAAAGCCATGTATTATTAGGCCGTTAATTGTGGACTTTCTCATATAGCCAATCACGACCAGAACATGCTTGCGGGCCTCGTAAACGATTTGTATGATTTTTTCTTTTCCTCATTTCCAGTTTGAGAGTTGTCATTAATTAATTTGGGCATTTGCTTCATGGCACTAAACTTTTAATGGCAAAGATTCGTTTTATCATTAGGGTTCCATTTTGAAGGCACTAGCTATAGGAAGGAATAAGGGCCTATTGAAGAAGTAATGGGATGATAAGTTTGCAGTTTCGGAGGTTCATTTGACGTATCGCATTATGGTTACGTCACCGTGGGCGTGTCGCAACGCAGTTTCCTGTTAAATCGGCGAAGTTGGGTCGGGGTAGTAGTTGGATGGGGGACCGTGTTCCGCATCCAGATGATGTAGCGAGCCTTAGTAAAGGCCGCGTGTCCCCTCCATCCCATGACTTTTGTCGTAACGAAAGAGGTTGAATAACTGCTAAACGGGTATCCCATCTCGCTACTTCGGTTAATTGTCCTGTAAGTTACGTGGTTAAAAAGAACCTTTTTTCCCAAACTATTTTATAAGATTCGCTTTATTTCGGTAACGAGCAACGAGTTATTTACCGTTACGTTTTCGTGTGAAGTCCTAGCTTACGCCATTTTTTCGAAGTGACGTTTAATCAAGTTATTTTGGGTTAGAGATTAAGTTAGGTTAGGTTGTCCCCGACCGAATAAATTTGGAGGGGCAGTACTGGATTGCGCTCGTCACGCTTTCGTGTCCGGGCTCCAATCTTTGAATAGCTAAACCTAAATTGATGGGACTGCATACGCGTATGGATCATGAATGGACGATGTGTCATGAGCGAGAATCGGGTTCCTGCATCAAAGGTCAAGGTTACAAATAGAGGTCAAAGGCCAAATGGAGGTCTACGCCATAAGTTTTGAACCACTGAACATAAATTGATGAAATTTCACACTCACGGATCATCACAGCACGATGTCATAAACTAGAATCAGATCCCTGCATTAAAAGTCAAGGTCGCGAGTCAGGGTGAAGTCGAAGGTCAAATGGAACTACTACTACGTGCCCGCGCCATAACGTTTGAGCTACTGAGTCAACATAAATTGATGAAACGTGATACACGTATGGATCTTCACAAGACGATGTGTCGAACAAGAATCAAGTCGTTTCATCGAAGATGAAAGTTACTAATAGAGGCCATACGTCAAATGGAAGTCCGCCCCATAATAATTTAATTTAAGGGTGGCCAACCCGCGGCACGCGGACGACGAAGAATTAGCTGCGAGTGATTGTAATGAACAGCCAAATTTTGAAAAGTAATTCATTTTATAATTTACGGACGCTAAAATATCAAGTTGGCACATTTCACAATTTCAAGCTAAATAGTGTCACGCCACAGAAAAAGGTTGGCCGCCACCTGATTATTTTAATTACTCGACACACATTGATAAAACTCTAATTATATGTATCATCAGAAGACGATGTGTCGCGAGCAAGAATTAGAGATTTACATCCAAAGTCAAATGGAGTTACACGCCATAACTTTTGAGTCGCTCAACATAAATGATATATCATCACACGATGATTTGTCGCGAGCAAGAATCTGGTTTTTGAATCAAAGGGCAAGGTCACACACACAGGAAAGGACATTGATTACGGTCCGACATAGTTCTCGTTTAGTTTAGGTTGTTAGTTTATTAGGGTTGTTATAGGATGGTCCACAGACCAAATGGGTATCGCCGTATGGGTCCGCGAAGTCATCCACCGTTCATTTACTGGTTTATTTAAAGTATATATATACTTTGCGCCTCGGTGGTGTAGTGGTTAGCGTCACTGACTACGAATCCATCGGCCCCGGGTTCGAGACCCGACGGCAGCCGGCGCGCAGCAAAACCCAGCTGTTCATCCTTCCACACAATAAAGTGGTTGGTAGATAAATGGGTACCCTAAGTGGCCTAGTGGTTAAGACGTTGGGCTGCTGATGGGGCGTGGTTCGGATTCCACGTTAAACTGTAGGTTAAGGTGGAGTGAAAAGCTTGACCTTCGTCAGAATGAACAATTCGGGCGGAAGCTAACCAAAGATATATATATATATATATATATATATATATATATATATATATATATATAGTGGTGGACCGGATGTCAGTTTTTCAACATCTGCGGATGCGGATTTTTAATTTCAATATCCGCTGATGCGGATGCAGATATTTAGTTAATCTATCAATATAATATAGAATTATGAATATGACAATTTTTCAAATTTCGTGATATTACTATTATGGCAGGAAATGCATAAGAATTAAAATTAATATTAATGTTTTCATTATGATAAAAATAATAACTTTCTCAAGAGTTTCAGCCACAGAAAATTCAATGAAACAAGTTTCATTCAATTTTCTGTTACCAGGTGTTATATTTTGAGATTGATATATTTGTTTGTTCATTAATAATTAATACTTTACATGAAATGTGCATGACTGGGCCTTATAAGCTACTTTATAAGCTAATTTAATTGTAAATTGCATAATTTATTAGAGGTAATATCCGTATAAAATCCGCAGTCAGAAGTGCGGATGCAGATGTTAAAAATGATGTGGATGCGGGTATCCGGTCCACCACTAATATATATATATATATATATATATATATATATATATATATATATATATATAAAATTTGTTTAAACATTAGTTTCTTCATTTATATTTTTTGTGGAGAATGATCTTGCCAAGAGAGGCGGCAATCGAAGTTGCGAGTCTCAAGAGACTTCACCTCCATTTACCACCCTCGAAGGGCTTATGCAATAAGAGTGAATCTCTTCTCTCCTCGACGAACACTGAGAAGGAAATTTAATTGGGTTGACGTGCCCTCCTTATTAAGATCGAACAAAAATTCCTCTTCCGCCCGAAACAATCGTACGAGGTTTTCTTTAAAGTTTTTGTTCGGAACACTTATTCTGCTCATTTGGACATGAATGGCACCTTGAAATATAATTATGAATTTATTCGGGCCGCATTTAATATTTCAGAGAGAACGCGAAAACGATTTCGGGTTGGTTCTCTCGTTCGCCACTGCTGCATCTAGGTTCTAGGCAAATATTTGTCCTCCCTTTAAGTGTATTTCTTTCACCTGTTGAAAATTGCATACGCCATCGAAACCATAATACGAGAAAAGACTCTCGTGAATTAAAATGTAACTAACCACTTACTTGATGACATTTTGAGAAATGCTTCTGGCACTCAGGCACTAAGGAGGCGTTGGGGAAAAGGAGGAGAGGGGTTCTTTCATCTTAACTACCCCCCCCCCCCTCCAAAAGTTTAATGTACAAAAAAAAAGTGAAATTAGTCACCATTAGTCCTCGCTTCATATTTGTATCGTTGAAAGTGAATTAGTGTTTGATAAGCCTTTTTTTTTTAATTGCATCTTTTACGTTGCCGAATTTTTTCCATTAACGTCCATTTGCCCCTTTTATGCCTAATAATCCGGAGTGCCAGGTGTTGCGATGCCGCATTTAGTTTGGAAGGCCGCTTAACCCAGTTCGCTACACTCACTCTATCCGCTTGAAGATAATATCGTTTTGTAGCCAAGTTCATGTGCGGAAGGAAGATTTTTAGGTTTAGCCCTTAGACGTGAGTCCTTGTCCAGCCACGATCGAAATTACTTGGGTTTTAATTCGGTGTTTGACGCCTTAGTAAAACACGATTGCCCGAGTTTTTAGCTGTTTTTAAGTTTAGTATTGGCGTACGTTTTTGTGGTTTTATTAAAAAAGGAAGTAATTTATTCGTCTAAGCGTTGTAACAGAACGTAAGCCGTACACAAAAAGAAACTACTTCAATTTTCATTCCCCTCCCCCTCCAAGCCCCCATTTTCCTCCTAGGACTCGGTTCGCGGAGGAGGGTAGGAGGGGTGGCCCCTCCCGCACCTCGCTCGCAACGCCTTTCGCCCTTCGTTACGACCGCGGGTTGCGGTGGTGTATCGTTCGGTGGGTTAGATACACGCGTCGTGTTCCGCCCTTTCTCCTTTCTCTTAAATAGATTAAGGCGTAATGTCGAGCATCGTGTACGTAGGAGATCGGTTGTTTGGGTTGGAAACGTTCCAAAGTGATTGTCGAGCGACTAATATCGCGAACGTAGAAGAAAAGTTGCGCGGCCAAACTGGCATTTTCTCGAATCATCGATGGTTATAAATAATGAGTTGCTCGCGCGCGCTGTCAAAGAGAGTAATGTCACGATGGTGGGGTGCCGTTACGCTTCCGACGAAGGAACATTCTGTAAACACTTTGAAGGAGAGAGCGAGTAAGTGATAGCGAGAGGGGCCGTCATTCGTATAATTTATATTAATGACCGGATTTTGTTTATGGTTGAGACGTCATTATGCGAGCGTACGATGATTCTCTCGCCGCCACGCATAGACTCTCCTTAGCCCTTCCCAGCCGGCTATACTTGTTAAAAACAACTTTCGCAGACGGCTATATCATATCCTCGCAAATGTTAAAATAATATAAAATTTCAATAATATACGTAGACGGATACCATTTGGTAACTCCCGGCGGGAAAGGGTTAAGTGGACTTTGAGCATTACACTGTATACAGATAGGTGCGATTTGAATAAAGGACGCGGGGCTGTAATTCTATAAGTACAGTATAAAGGCGTTGTATAATCTCTCTCGTGTCGTACCACTAAGCTACGATTTGTATATAAATTTGTTTGTTTGTTCTAGAAACATGGAAAGGAACGGTTACACACACACACACACACACACACACACACACACACACACATGTTGTTATAGACTGAATATAATTAATTTATTGGATTTGAAACTACAGCAGGAAGTCGGCTTAAATTACCATGAATTGTTATGTAGACACGAAGCTTCGCGCTTTTTTTTTTTTTTTTTTTCCCCTCCCCAAGACTCCATTTCTTAAAGGTCCAC
Source organism: Bathynomus jamesi (assembly GCA_023014485.1). NCBI lineage: Eukaryota > Metazoa > Arthropoda > Malacostraca > Isopoda > Cirolanidae > Bathynomus > Bathynomus jamesi. The sequence continues at coordinate 200,329 of JAJOZX010004771.1, read as the reverse complement.
ATCTAAAAGCAGAGAGATTCGGTTCTCTTTACACCTCAGTCGGTATACGGAGGGCTGAGCCCGCCCACCCCTAATTTTTCCCCCCCCAAATGTTGACGTAAGACAGTCGCTTGAATTTGTATAATTTGACGGAGTTTGTATTTGTTTGAACTGATGAATGTTTGGTTTCCAATGCGAATCGTGAGGTGTGTGTGTGGCCAAGCATCGAATGCAGTTTAAATACATTGTAATACACGCGCCTCGGTGGTGGTGTGGTTAGCGTTGCAGACTACGAACCCATCGGCCCCGGGATCGAGACCTAGTGACGGCAGGCGGCGCGCAGCAAAACCCAGTTGTTCATCCTTCCATACAAATAAGAATGGTTGGTAGCTAAATGGGTAGCCTAGTGGTTAAGACGCTGGTCTACTCGTGGGACGTGGTTCGAATTCCACATTAAACTGTAGGCCAAAGGGGAGTAAGGAGCTTGGCCTTCGTCAGAATGAACAATTCGGGCGGAAGCAAAACCAAGGTTAACCAGTTATATCGTAGTTCTCTACACGCACTGTGGTTGGAAAGGGGCCGGGCAGGAAACGCGTCCCCTTCTCGTCTTTGCTCTCTCGTTCTTCACAGACCGTCAGCAGACTTCCTTCAGTGTCATTCTTATTTCCATCCGCGATCCGCGAGTGAGAATTCCAAGTTTGGGAAAAGGTAAAAAAAAAGGACCTTTTGACGTAATTGCTGGCCCAACGGATATTTTCTTTAAAAAAAATGTAACGATTCAAAATTGTTTACAATGGTAGTAGGGGTGGATCGATTTGAGAATTGCCTCCTTAGATATTCCAACTTTCAAAAGTCTTATTTTTGGACGAAGTAAAAATGGAATGACCGACATTGGAAGAGACCTCCGCAGATACCTTCAGGAGGAGAACTTGGCGCGAAATCACGCGTAGACGAAGGGAGTTGCGCGTAGTTTTCCCGCTACCTCGAGTTGAGAAAGTTTAATGGAGGAAGAAGAAGGAGGAGGAGACATTCCGCAAAAGTTTATCGAGTGGTACAAACGTCAAATTTTTTTTCCGTTTTCGCCATTTTCAATTTCCTTTCATGAGACTTTATTTATTTCTTAAATTTAGGATTGTCTCTTTTTATTGCTTTTCGGGAAGCAACACATGCCCCCCCCCTTCTTCCTTCTGCGAGCAATGCGTGCGTTCTTAGGTACGGTTTTGGGAAAAAAAGCTAGGTTAGAAACATATTATTTGTAAAAGCATGACAAATTACTGAGTAATAATGAAACAATACCTAAGTACTATAATATAGCGTGCCTATTTATATACGTAGTTTCGGAAAAAAGTTCGCCCAGAAATAATTTATAAAAAGCATTAAAAATTACTAATTGGTAATATTTTGTAATATTTTGGTGACTAATAAAATTTTTACAAAAAGCGAATTCCAATTTTATAATTGGAATTCGTTTTTGTAAAAATGTTTATTATTTTAATAAAAATTATTTTATTATAATTGGAATTCGTTTTTGTAAAAATTTTTAGTCACCAAAAAATTACAAAATATTACCAATTAGTAATTTTTAATGCTTTTTATAAATTATTTCTGGGCGAACTTTTTTTCCGAAACTACGTACGTAAATAGGCACGCTATATTATAGTAGGTAGGTAATTTTTTTTCCCTTGAATGTCTGAAGACAATTATCTATCTTTGACACAAGCATTAAATAGTGCCCTTGGCATTGGCACTGGTCTCGTGCATATACATAATGAATGGAGATTGAATTTAGCTTGCAGACGTTAGTTTCGTGTATAACTATACGCCACGGAACCAGCAAACTAAAGAATTTTCGTCGTTATTTTTAAGGTCAAAGGCTGCCAATACATACAGTTTTATAGGTTACAAGTTTACTACAGTCTCTTCAGTTATAGCTTAGGGATGCACACTCGGTAATGATGATTATTATTATTGTGGGTTGTTGAACCCCCGTGCGCTACCTAGTGGCCCCGTCGCAACACCGCTTCTCGTTAGATCAGTAAGGTTAAGTAACGTTGAGTCTATTCATTTGCTGTGTGGATGACCATCCTCCTCAGCGACCTTTTAGATGATTCGGATCTCGCGTAAAGCTGAAGGTCCCCTCCTGTCACGTGACTCGCGTTACGAAGGAGGTTTAAAAATACAAAAACTTATTATTATTAAGAATTTCCGTCGGAAATAATAATATTATTATTATTATTTATTATTGTTATTATTATTATTACTGAACCTCCTTCGTAACATCTGAGGTCATATGACTGAGGAGACCCTCGGCAGCCTTGCGTGGTATCTAAATCACTATTATCTTACCAAAGAGGACCCCGAGAAACACCGTAATCTCTGAAATGGGAATTTCCAGCCCAGACTCAAACCCAGAACCTTCAGATTAACAGCTTGTCGCTCTACCACTAAATTATCCTTTGAGTACGATCATCGTAAGTAATTTACAGCTAATTGAAGTAATGTATTTTTTATGGATGGAATTTCGTGGAATTAATCCTTTATTTCGTTAAGGGTAATTACTTTTATCGAATTAAGTGAATAAAGGAAACATTTACACTAGAATGTCCCCACCCACCCCAAGTAAAAAAAAAGGTCGTCTCCTATAGGAGCGCTTCGTAGTTTTCAAATTGGACTTGAGGCCTATAATCCATCGGCGTTCTTTCCCACAAAACATTGTAAGTTGCAACTCAGGTGGTATTCTCGAAGTCACTTTTTAAACGTTATCTTCATATTTGGCACTTCGAGAGGGCCTAGATGAGCATCCACGAGCGGTTAATTGTATAAGTGTGATGTGAGCTGAATGGTAGTCTTTTTTTTTTTATGCACTTGATGTCTTTTTCCCGGTTGTTTATGCGAACGTATTTCTTGTTTCGAGCACTCTTTATTAAGGTGTCTCCATTTGATTCATTGAATAAGTACTTTCATGAACCTTTATGATGGAATGGGATTGTCACTTCCCCCGTACATACGATGGCACCCTAAATTAACGTGCGCGCGAATATTTTGAGTACAACGCACTCGAGTACTAAAATGCTTTCGAGATGACTGCGGATCAAACGTCCGTCGAGTCATTTCTTTTGACGGCTGAGCCGTTAGAACCAAGCCCCAAGCAAACTGCCAACGGCCTCCTCCTCGAAAGAAAGGCCCACTTACTCGAATGGTTGGATGGGTAGTGATCCACCAGAGGGTTTACCCAGTCAGTAGTGAAAGGGGGGAAGCGGAGGGTGGTGTCTGAAACGTGCCAAAAGTCGTGTGATTCCTTCGAGGGGTGTGTGTAACACGCACAAACTATATATTATATATATATATATATATACAGTATATATATGTGTGCGATGCATCATCGTATCGGAGGCGTTGTGATGGTTGTCTTTGCGTTCTTTGGCGCTTGAACCGACCGATATTGAATTATGCATTCCGGCTCCAATGAATGAGTCACGGTCAGTTTTTAAATTTAGCCCCATTTCTATTTGGATTTTATCTTTACCACCTGTGTGGATTGAGTTCTCTCATTAAACATAATTTAACGTGATTATGTTGACTATTTTTATCTTGTGTAGAAAAAAAAAATATATATATATATATATATATATAAAATACAACTCAGAATGGTCCCCTGAGAAACCTTTGTTACACACACACACCGTGTATGGAACAAGGAACTCTTCTGGGAAATTACATCCACTGTAGTTCGAATTAAGAAATGACAAATACTCTAGTTTTTCTTTTTCATGATGGAAAACCCAACGTGGGCACCGGGTTACTCACATAGAGGTACCAAAATATAGCTTCTCTCACCAGCTATCTGCAAAGTAGATAGGATCCAGCTTTGGGACAAGATCAAGGGCTTACAACAGCTTACACCTAGCCTACTATATTCAGAACTTCAATATACGCTATTTTTTGGGGCCTCTTTGCGAGCAACCTGGTGCCCACGTTGGGCTTTCCATCATGAAAAAGAAAAAGTATAGTATTTGTCATTTATCATTACTTATTCGAACTATAGTAGATGTAATTTCCCAGAAGAGTTCCTTGTTCCATGCACGGTCTGTGTAATATATATATATATATATATATATATATATATGAAGGCTTAACTAAATTCAAAGAAAGTAAATTGGGAAAACGTAAATAAACATTTAAAGGAGGTAAATTGGGATTTGCTATTTCACGAGAAGACTCCACAAGAAATACTATGTATAATAGAGACTGAAACCAAACTTATAATACTGAAACATATTCCAGAGAGACAGGAAAGAAAACGTAGCAAGCTCGAGAGGAAAATCAGGACACTATGCAGAGGGACTCAAACTAGATAGGAAACTTGGCGAAATAGAATTGGACCTAAAGTAAACATTCATGCATAAGACAAACGAGGAGGAAACCAAGGTAGCAAAAAACATAAAAAATAACCCAAAATACTTTTACACGTTGCGAAAAGGAAAATGCAGTGTAAGGAGAGTATTGGTCCGTTGATAGACGGTGAGGCCGAATACACAAATGACCCGAAAGAAATAAGCGAACTGCTTAGGGAACAATTTAACTCTGTGTTTAGCACCCCTAAGTCCGAGATGGAAGTGGAAAACCCAGACGAATTTTTCGACATAGATACAAATCAACCAAGAACAAATTCCGGCACAAACCTATTAATGGACTTCGAGTTCACGGTAGGAGATGTAATTACGCCCTTATCACAGATGCGAGACAATTCAGCGCCAGGGCCAGACACATGGAGTGCCACGTTTCTGAAGAAATGCAGATATATTATTGCCAAACCGCTATACTTACTGTGAAGGAAATCACTCGACACAGGACAAATTCCACTCCCCTTAAAGAACGCGAACATTGCCTCCCTATTTAAAGGTGGTAACAGAGCAATGCCCAAGAATTATCGGCCAGTGGCTCTCACCTCACACCTTATAAAGTGTTTTGAATGTATAATTAGAGGCAAAACTACCTACCTCATACAAGAAAAAGACTTTTACAACCCAAATCAACATGGCTTCAGGGCTGGAAGATTATGCCTATCGCAGCTACTAGACCACCAGGAGAAAATATTGGAAACATTGTGTCGAGGACAAAACATGCTGTAATATACAGCAATCCCTCGCCAACCGCGGGGGTTACGTTCCTGAAAACCCCCGTGGTTGGTAAAACTAAAGGCTTATGGAAAATAGGGGGTTAGGTTCCACGGCCGTGGTTGACACTCGCTTTTTTCCTTAATTACGCATCCTATTCACTCAGTAAACATGAGAAATATGTACCTGTACGAACAAAATAACTATATATATATATATATATATATATATATATATATATATATATATTATATAGCATAACATGAACATTAACGAGCAAAACATTAAATATTAATAGTGAATAAGAATACTTTTATTTACCTTTAATAATGATGGGATTACCTTTACCTCACTATCAACATCAACTCGAAGCTTAGAGGCAATAATTACACTTATAAATGCAAATATAAACGAAATAATAAATGATTGCCATGGTGCAGAACACGAAAAACCGTGGTTAAGCAAAACTGTAGACCGCGGTAGCCAAAACTGTATACAGAAAATTTTGCGTGGATACTCGAAATGGCGGTTGCAAAACCCGCGGTTGGCAAGGGATTGCTGTATACGGACTTTCCTAAAGCCTTCGATAAATGTGACCATGGAATCATAGCACACAAACTTAAGAATACGGGAATTACTGGAAAGCTAGGAAGATTGATATTTAATTTCTTGACGCAAAGAGTGGTGGTAAACGGAGTTAAATCGGAAGTCTCGGAGGTCGTGAGCTCTGTCCCACAAAGGAGAGTATTAGCTCCCTTGCTGTTCATAATAATGATTGCAGATATTAAGGACACTATTGTATCATGCTTCGCGGATGACACAAAGATATGTAAGGAAATATTGAACGAAGGTGACATAAGAAAATTACAAAATGACATTGAAACATTATTCCAGTGGGCAGAAGACAACAATATGAAGTTAACGAAGAAAAATTCCAACTTCTAAGATATGGTAATAAGAAGGATCTACACATAAAAGGGTACAAAACTATGCAAGCCAAACAGATACACCAAATCCACAAGTCAGGGATCTTGGAGTAATAATGTCGTCGGATGCAGAATTCAGAGAGCACTATAACATCAAAATTACAACGGCTAGTAAAATAATGGGAATCATCTGGAGGAGCTTCCGCAGCAGAAAAGCAAACATCATGCTCAAATTATGGAAGAGGTCTAATCCTACCAGTAACTGAGTATTGCTCAGTACTCACAAGCCCATACAGAAAACGAGACATTGCGAACATTGAAGCTATACAAAGGACTTTTACATCTTAGAGGAAACGGAAGGTGAAGACTACTGGTCTCGACTACAATCCCTGAAACTCTACTCTCTCGAAAGAAGGCGCGAGCGGTGCACAATAATATACATATGGGAAATATTTGAGGGCTCTGTCCCTAACCTTGGAAGTGAAATAAACAAACTGGAATGAGAGAAGAGGCAGATTTTGTACGGTCCCAGCTGCGGTGGGACAAGGGACCATGAAAACGAGGATGGAAAATACCCTCAGAATACGAGGCCCAAAGTTTTTTAATGTCCTACCAAAAGAAGTGAGGAATCCAGCACACCGACCTGAATAACTTCAAGAACCAGCTGGACAGATTCCTGCGCAAAGTCCCTGACTAACCATGCGTGGCTGGCTACGAGGGCAGGAGGAGATCAGACAGCAATTCCCTCCTTCACCAAATCCCGCAAATGAGGCGGGATACTGCAGAGGGGTCGACCGCAGGTCGATACTGAACCGTCGTTCAAACTCACCTGAAGTAACCTAAAGTGATATATATATATATATACTACGTTCCAAATTATTAAGTAGATTGCATTTTCTCCAATGTTTTCAAAAGTTTTTCACCGATTTCAATGAAATTTATAGCAAATAATTACTATATATAGCAGCACTGATGGTATTTATTTCGATAAAATATCTTGGTAATTAAAATTCTCTCTCATTCATTGAAAAATATGTAAAATATGATGTTTCGAATTATTAAGCAAGTATTCTATTTACAGATCTAAATGGTGAAAATGGGTAAGAAGAAGGATTTAACATTAACTGAGAAAAGAAAAATAGTCGTTACTCGCTGAAAATATAAAATCTATTGAAATTGCGAAGCAGTTTGGCAGAGCTTATCGAACTGTAAACAAGTTTGTAGCGGAGGGTACCAAACTGAGGCAGCGAAGTGATAAAGGAGCTATAAGAAAAGTGACAAGGCGGCAGATATCTGTAATCAAGCGCAAATTGCAAAGCATCCATTGTCCTCGAGTAAAGAGGTTGTTGAGCAGGCTGGCATACATAATGTACCAAGAACATCTCCATGTGGAATCCTCCAAACAATTGGCAAGACGTGTAAACCTACGATTCAGTCACCATTAACAACCAGGTACAAGCAGCAGCGTGTTGAATGGGCGCGTCAGTACGTGAAAACAGATTTTAATACTGTATTGTTTGTTCACCAATGAATGAAAAGCAACCCTTGAGGGACTTGATGTTTGGTCAGGAAGATGGATTGCTGAGAGCCAATTTCTACCATCGAGATTAAGACGCCAACAAGGTGGAGGTAGTGTCATGTTTTGGGCAGGATTGATAGGCAATAAAGTAGCTGTCTCATACAGAGTGCCTGATGGTGTAAAAATGAATGCCCAGTCTTACACAAACTTTCTAAAAGAAAACCTCATTCCATGTTAGAGATTGACCCTTAGCAATCCATCTTCTTGACCAACCATCAGATCCCTCAAGGGCTGTTCTTCATTCATCGGTTAACAAACAATACAGTATTAAAATCTGTTTTCACGTACTGACGCACCCATTCAACACGCTGCTGCTTGTACCTGGTTGTTAATGGTGACTGAATCGTAGGTTTACACGTCTTGCCAATTGTTTGGAGGATTCCACATGGAGATGTTCTTGGTACATTATGTATGCCAGCCTGCTCAAAAACCTCTTTACTCGAGGACAATGGATGCTTTGCAATTTGCGCTTGATTACAGATATCTGCCGCCTTGTCACTTTTCTTATAGCTCCTTTATCACTTCGCTGCCTCAGTTTGGTAGCCTCCGCTACAAACTTGTTTACAGTTCGATAAGCTCTGCCAAACTGCTTCGCAATTTCAATAGATTTTATATTTTCAGCGAGTAACGACTATTTTTCTTTTCTCAGTTAATGTTAAATCCTTCTTCTTACCCATTTTCACCATTTAGATCTGTAAATAGAATACTTGCTTAATAATTCGGAACACAATATTTTACATTTTTTTCAATAAAATAAGATATATTATTTTAATTATCAAAATATTTTATCGAAATGAATACCATCAATGCTGCTATATATAGTGATTATTTGCTACAAATTTCATTGAAATCGGGGAAAAACTTTTGAAAACATTGGATAAAATGTAATTGCTTAATAATTTGGAACGCGCACTGCGTTCCAAATTATTAAGCATTTTTTCTGGGATTTAATTTTTTTCTTGGTCTGTTTTCTGATGTATTGTACACATTTTAAAGCAGCAGATATGAGGTCGTGTTGCGGAACAGATGTTTGTTGTTGGGAGTTGGGACTAGATGGCGTTAATAATCAAAACATTGAATTACGAATGGTGGTAATGGTTGTACTGCATCCGTAACTGTCAGTGTTGTTGATCTCGGTTTTAGTTTACAAATTTCGTAATAGATTTTAGTAATTGATTTCAGTCAGTCAGACTGAAATGTTTAGTTCATATTGTCTATTTTGAAGAAATGTTTTACGTTTAATTATCTGCTTGTCCATTCCTTGACAAGCTGATTGATTATACGTTTGGCTATGATCACCATACTTGTGATTTTGTCAATTGATTCCCCATAAAATATGTGGTTGGTTAGTTATCTTATTTACATAGCGTTTATACTGTACATTGTTTTAATGGCGCGATTAATATTGCCTTGAATAAAAGAGAAAATACAGATTCATATGTATTATTTAGCACTATTTCGTAGTTGTACTTATATATATATATATATATATATAATATATAAGGTCTTCCGAAGCAAAAGTAGCACAAGCGCCATCCGGGGACAAAAATGAATTATACCCATTGAGAGGTTCTTCAGACCGTATACTATCATATGGTAATGGATGAATTGCAGAAACGCCAATGTTCGTATGGTCGAAAGTCCCGCGAAAAATAATGCATTATCTCTGTCCGAAGGTTGCATAACTTTCAACGCGTTTTCTGATGATTAAAAAAAATGGCGCTTGTGCTACTTTTGCTTCAGAAGGCCTCATATATTATAGTATAATTATGAAAAAGTCGGGCAATCATTTGGCAACCCCTGGTTGCCCGATAGGACAACCAGCGAAAAAATATTAATGTTAAGGCCTGATAATGCAGAGAAACGGGGATTCTGTTTTAAAAAGAAATACGATATATAATTTTTGCGTGTGCGCGCGCGCGCATTAAATGTTAGACGATTTAACACGAGAAAGCGTAGGATTTCAAAAATACTAATACTTTTAAATTTCATAACTCCCAAGAAGCCACGAACACACTTACATACGAGGTCCCATCACCGATCCTTTCCAAATTCTTGTCTGCCACGTTTCCGATTAAATAACCTCGCAGTCCTGCGAGTTGTTCGTAGTTGTTGGCGAAGGTGTGTGCAAGTGTATATTTTATCCTCCTGAGCAAAAACTGCGACGTTAATGTTACTACTGTCTACTGATACTATATATACGCATTCGCTTCGCTCGCGCTTCTAAGAATCGGTCCTCGCTGCCCTCAGATCGAAAAATCTCAAAGGAATGCCTGAAACCTTTTTTATATTTGTACTTATTTTTGCAAAGCAAAAATTATAGTAATCCCGAAGAAATGACCAATTTTTTTCCTCGTATACATTTTTGTTGTTTTCGCATGCTGTTACGTAAATGCTGAAATATCTATGAAAACTTTTTTAAAAATATTATTGTAGCCTTTCCTCCAATCTCTACACGTTCTGAAAATTTGGTGTTAATCTGTTGAGTGCAACCCTCCGGAGTGTGCTGTAATAAGTGTACTTTTGACGCTTTTATTTATTTTTTGTTGGGATGTTGCGAATATCAACATGCGCGGTTTTTTTCACATCCGCGGATGTCAGATTTTTACATCCGCATCTACGCACGGTATATCTTAGTTTAGGACTAAGGATGTCTTAAATATTCCCATCCGCGGAACATCCACAATTTTTTCACCTGCACCCGTAGATATAGAAGCTGAATATTGGCAATCACATCCGCATCCACGTAATTTTTTTTGACATCTGTAGCATCGCTATTATTTGTTCTTACTTGTTTTGTAATTCAAAATCAATTCTAATTACCATTTCTGATTTTGAACTGCACTGCAAATTTATGGGTGGTAGTGTGTGGTGTGCCAGTTAAGCCCTATCTACAGATCTACAGAAGCTTAGGCTAACAAAGACCCTAAGATCCATTCTAAGGTTAGCCCGAGAGAAAGGAAAGAGTAGGGGGTTAAGAGAAGAAAATAAGGGGTTAAGTAAGTAGCAACACCTATCACTCATGGGTTAACATTCATTCAGAAAAAAGACTCACCATCATCATTCGCCGGCCACTGCCGACAAGTCAGAAAAATAGTCGGAGAGAATAGGAAACGGGTGAAAGATGAAAAGAAGTAAAATAAGAACGCTTACAAACCATGCAAACACAGTCTTAGCTGACAGTCATACCATGCAAACTACAGACATGCAAGTAAAGAGAGTTATAGACATGCAAGTAAGGAGAAGATAACAAAAAAAAAAGTAGGTAAAGTTAAACAAAAAGTGGGTTCGTTTACTCTACGAGCTACTTCTACGTTCATGTTAAGCGGCCCACACACGTTCAATAATATTGACTCAATATATTGACAGCAATATTTCACCAAAATCCGCCGACCACAGATGACTCAATAATATTGTGCAATGTTAAGTTGTGCTCTTGTCGTCAGCCCGTGAAGGTCCTGTTCACTGACCATGGATATTGACAGTGACGCCTGTGTAGCTCTTGCTCTGGCAATTTCTCTGGGCAAGAGAAAGAAAACAAGGCGCAAAAGGAAATACTGGCTGAAGAACTGGCTGAAGAAGCGACATCACTAGAGACATGAGAATCTCCTGTCGGAATTGCGCTTAACTGAGCCAGACGATTACAAGAATTTTCTGAGAATGGATGGAGAATGTTTCGACGACTTACTGAAGATGGTTACCCCACTCATTGAGAAAAGAAATACTGTGATGCGAGAAGCTGTTTCAGCACGTCAGCGGCTATCAATTACATTACGATACTTGGCCACAGGGAACACACATGAGGACCTGAAGTTCATCAGTGCTATATCGCCTCCAACTGATAGGCCAAATCGTAATAGAAACCTGTGAAGCTATAATAAAGTGCCTCAGCAATTATATAAGGGTAAGGATAAAAACTTTGCTTGAAACAAATCTTCTGTTTCTGAGTTTGCATACAATATAAAAATTCAATAGCACTGCAAACATTATCCCATTAACTATTTAATTAAGATCGTTGATCCTGAATATTAGTAAAATAATGGGCAATATGATTTGCTCTGGTGTCATTTTTTAATCTTAATAACATGAGTACTGGAAACAGTCATATAAACAAACTATTTGGTAACATTATATATCCTGGAAATTGGCAAAACAGTGGGCAATATTAGTTCTTGTAATATGTTTTAAAACTATGCCATATGCATCGAAAACATAATCATATAAAATATTTGATAAGAATATTAATCCTGAATATTAGTAAACCAATGGACAATAATGTGTTTTGAGGTCTCATTTGTGAATCAGACACAAACATTGCAAACATAACATCAACTACTTGATAAGCTTACATATCCTGAAAAGTACTAAAATATTGAGAACATGTCAATAAAAATCAGACCAATTTTGATTTCTTCAATATATTGCGCAAACCTTCAATATCACCCATACACGATCAATAATATTGTCAATATATATTGAGTCAATAATATTGAACGTGTGTGGGCCGCTTTAGTCTAATTATTATTTTTTTTTTTTAAATTTTATTACTGGCATCACACGCTGGCATGTCACAAGCTGGCATTAATCGTCAACAGACTCATCCTCGACCACCACCCCCAGAGCTCCTATTACTAATTGTTTTTTATTTTAAACAACGTTAATATTTTTAAAATGCCTGTCTAAACGGTTCTTAAACATATTAACGCTGGTAGAGTGAACGACTGACGCGGGAAGATTATTCCATTTATCAGTTACTTTAAACGTAAAGACGTTTTTAGCGATATTAGTAATGAAACGTCTTCCACGCAACTTAAATCCGTTATTACGAATATTGCTATTATCGAAACTGAACAGTTTGTCAAAATTTACGTTATCACTGTTATTAACGATTTTGAAAACTTCAGTAAGCCTATCTTCATAAGGCTTGTTGCGCAATGACGGAATTAGTTTCGTGGCACGACGCTGAACCCTTTCTAACCTATCAATATCCTCGCGCAAATACGGGCACCAAAACTGAACGGCATATTCTAAATGAGGCCTGACTAGGGACTTGTAATGTGGCAATATAATATCCTTCGATTTAAATTCAAAATTACGCGCTATGAAGACTAACATCCTATTAGCTTTTGCGCAAGACTCCAGGCACTGGTTCCTAACCTTTAAATCCTTAGATACGCGTACGCCTAAATCTACTTCTTCGTCAACGCTCGCTAACTCTCTACCATCCATCGTGTACGTGTAATTATTGTTACGAGAACCTATATGCAAAACTTTACATTTGTTTACGTTAAATTGCATCTGCCACTTAACCGTCCACTCCATAATCCTATTTACATCGTCTAGGAGCCTATTTTTATCGTCCTTGTTAACAATCCTACCGCCTATTTTAGTATCGTCCGCGAATTTTGACATTTTACTAGTCAATCCTACATCTATGTCGTTAATGTACTGGTAGATGACGAATAGCAATGGGCCTAACACTGAACCCTGTGGGACACCGCTACCTACATCCAACCACCCCGATTCACTACCATTAACAACGACCCTCTGTCTCCTAGCACGAAGCCATTCCTCTAACCAGTTAGCTACCTGACCGGGTATACCGTGCGCTTTAACCTTCGCAATTAATCATCTTTGCGGAACTGTATCGAACGCCTTTTTAAAATTAAGTAAATAATAGCCGCTCTATGCCTATCGTATTCGCGCACTATTTCCTTATAAAATTCTAACACGTTAAAAAAAATCTATGGCGTCGAAACTAGGGTTTCTTTACCGGGATCCTTTTTAGCTAATTTAAATTTCCCGGGAAATTCTCCCTGTCCCGGGAAATCCCGGGATATTGCAATCACTCTTTCTGAAGAAATTCAAACTGAAGATGACGAACATAATGACAACATAGATGAAGATGGAGAAGATTTCAATCATAGTATTGATTTTGAAAGTGTTTTGTGTGAGCGCTTTGATGAGGATCCGTTCGAGATAGATATTTCATTTGGATCGCACGACACTGTAGGTAAAGAAATCAACGTGTCTCAAATCATCAATAAAGTCAGAAAAATAGCAAAAAAATTTCGCAAATCACCTTTAAAGAATAACATCTTACAAGGATATGTTCAACAGGAACAAGGAAAAAGTTTGCATCTATTGCTGGATTCCAAAACCAGATGGAATAGTCTTTTAGCCATGCTGGAGCGATTTATCAAAATAAGGTCATCCGTATCGAAAGCTCTCATCGACTGCAATAAAGATATGGACAATTTTGACCTTGACAAACAAGAAGTTGCTGTAATTCGTGATATTGTGGCATCGCTGGAGCCATTAAAAGTTGGAGCAGAAAAGCTGGGCAACAGAGAATCGACTTTACTTTCATCAGGTGTTTTTTCTTTCATTTTGAACGAACTAAATCAACTAAACACACCTTTTTCAAAAAAACTAAAGGAGTCGTTCATTCGACGCATAACAGAGAGAAGAAATGAGAACTTGACTGGCCTCATACAATACCTCAATAGTGGAAAGAATTATAAAAAGGTCGCAACTTTCGCAAGTGACAGAAGTTTGCCAGCCTTACCAACCAAGTCTATGTTAATTTCATCAGCAAAGCAGATGTTAGATCGCCTTTTTGGAGTACCTGCTGATTCTACCTCTAGTGAGACAGATGAAGATAATGATGTGCAAGAATCAGCTGTCCCTCAGTCATCTTCGATGACTCTAGCTGAAAGGCTTGATGCAGCTATTAAAGCAGCCGAGGTAGAGAAATCAAGAACACTAGACAGCAAAGCAAGCGCTGCAAAGCACCTTAAAAAGGAACTAGAGATCTTCGAGGCTACGGGCGAAAAAACGCAGAACATCTCTCTTCTCTTGAATGCATTAAAGACGATTCCACCCACGTCAATAGAATCGGAAAGGGCATTCTCAGCAGCAGGACTTTTCGTGACTAAAATGAGAACAAGATTGAGTGATCGAAGTATTGACCATCTTTGTTTTTTGAAATCGTACTATAAAAATTCACAGTGATAATTTTTTTGGTTGAATTCATTGAAGTTCTTTGCAATTTGAAGGTAATTTTTTTTTTTTCTTTAAATTTTCTAAGCAATTCAAAGGCAATTTTTTTTTCGTTGTATTCATTAAGTTTTCAATGAAACGGAGCAATTTTTTTATTTGTGAAAATTTTCTGTAATTCAAAAGTATTTTTTTTAATACATATTTTTCACAGCAATATTATTTTATTTTGCCCATCATGGAGATTGCAGAACTTATTAAATGACTATAAAAAAAATAAAAAATAATTATACCCCCTCTTTTCTAGGTTAATTTATTTTATAATATATTTTAAATATAATTAATTATATCCCGGGATTTCCCGGGATCCCGGGAAGGGAATCATTTTTATCCCGGAATCCCGGGATAAGCAAAAGGCCGGGAAATGAGAAACCCTAGTCGAAACCCATGCTGACTACTATTAATCAAATCTCTACTTTCTAAGTGATCGATGATACGATCCCTAACTACGGATTTCAGAAGTTTACCTACAATTGACGTTAAGCTAATGGGCCTATAATTGCTAGGTTCCGTGCGGTCGCCTTTTTTTAAAAATGGGCGTGACGTTAGCTAACTTGAAATCTTCAGGAATAATCGCCGTTTCGAGTGACTGATTAAAAATCTTCGTAAAAGGGCCTACGATAACGTCTTTCAAATCTTTAAAATGTCGGATAAAAAGCGTCAGGGCCTGGAGCCTTGCTAACTTTTAGCCTATCGATATAATGCGCAATCTCACCCTCGTAAACAGTTATTTCGTCCAAAATAGTCTCGCTACTAAATGGAACGATATCGTCCACGTCGGGGACATTATTAACGTCTTCTACGGTAAAAACTGTCGCAAAAAAGTTATTGAAAATACCCGCCATCGCCTGAGCGTCAGAAGCCAAAGCGCCGTTAACATCCACAAGAGGGCCTATGTTATCTTTTATCGGCTTACAATTATTGACGTATTCAAAAAACTTTTTTGGATTATGTTTACTATTCGCAGCTATAAGTATCTCTAAATTACGCTTACCATTCCTAACATCTTTTAACCTGACGTCTAAGCTCGATATATCTATTAAAGTTAGCTGCCGTGCCATTGCGCTTATTAAGTCCATACACACTGTTCCGCTCGTTTATGAACTCGCCTATTTCCCTAGTCCACCACTTGGGCCTACCATGATTTCTAGCGCGCTTGGGCCTACGAGGAATAAACTCCCTTTCAATATTCGTAAAACTTTCTTTAAACACCTCCCAATGCAAATTTGTCTCTACCCATAAATAAGTTATCCCAGTCCACTACTTTCATCCTATCCGCAAAACTATCAAAATTAGCCCTACAAAAATCAGGGACTTCTATTACGTTACTATCCTTAGTGTTTTCTATCGATAACTTAAACCTAAGAATTTGATGATCACTACATCCTAAACTCTCGCCTATTTCTAAACTATCGACTATATTTTTGCCGTTCGTCATCACCAAATCTAAAATATTGTCACCGCGCGTTGGTTCGATAACTATCTGTCGTAAAAAATTATCCTCCATGAACTCAATCCCAAACCCCCCTCATTACCAGTGAAAGTCTTGGACCTTTTCCAGTTTGTGTACCGTTTTTCATATAATTTATTTTTGAGAATATTTTTGTTAAAACTAACGAAAATATCACGACTTAACCTAACCAATTATCAAGGGCGTACAGTTGATCTATTATTAATTATAACATTGTTTGTTTCTGGAATAGTATTTACTATTTACTAATAGATCAACTGTACGCTCTTGATAATTGGTTAGGTTAAGTCGTGATATTTTCGTTAGTTTTAACAAAAATATTCTCAAAAATAAATTATATGAAAAACGGTACACAAACTGGAAAAGGTCCAAAGTCTTGTAATTAACATTATGGCAGTTAAAGTCTTTGACAATTATACTATTCTGATTGTCAATAAAGTTACCAAGAAGTGCGTAACATCTAGTATCGGTATCGAGGGGTTGAACGGGAGCTCTATAAACAACAACAAAATTAAAACTAATACTACGTGCCCTAACTTCAACGCATATCGCATTAATTGCTTCCGGAAAATCTATCTTAACCTCGATAGCCCTAAGGGAATTACGAATGTACAGCAAAACGCCGCCACCAAACCTATGTAACCTATCATTAGTAAAGAGTTTAAAACCCGGTATATCAAGTTCCCCCAACAAGTCCCGAGTCACGGACTCACGGTATTTAACCACGTTTCAGTGATAGCAACTATATCGTAGTTGCCGGAATAAATTATCGCCTTAAATTCGTTTAATTTATTTCTAATACTACGCGCGTTAGAATAAAAGACGTTTAAGTTATTTTTTACCACAGGCCGGCGTTTTAAACTATTTTTCACGTCGGGCCCGCGTTCCCTGGACCCACAACGTTTAAAGAAGGCTTCGACCTATACAGCTTTCGCATGTTTTCGTCTATTAACCTACTTAGCCTAGCATTACCTATTTCATTAAAATACACCCCCATCTTTATAAAAAGGCTAGGATCACTGAATTCTGACCACAGCTTTACGAAGGGTACATTTTCCTCAGCACAAATTTCTTCTAATTTATTATTCAGAAATATTGTTTTTGACGTAATCCAAAGACCCAACCCGTGCCTAGGGTTAATACCTAGAACTAAAGACCTATCTGACCTCGCCTTCAGGGACCTAATTAACTCCCTATATATCTCCAAAAGGTCAGGCACTCTCGTATCGGGCCTATACGAGTCGTTGCCTCCTACCATCGTCACCAACATCGAGTGACGGGAGGCAACGTCAATCCTATCCACTTCGTCTCGAACTCTGTCAACCCTGGCCCCTGGGAGACAGACCGTCCTCCTCTTGGTTGGATGACTTTCAACGAACTCTCTGTCCATGTGGCGCACTAAAGAGTCCCCAATTAAAGTAGTTTCCCCCTCATTCACGTCCCTTTCCAAATGGGCGAAAGGGTTCGAAACCTCGATAGGGGGAGATTCCCATCACCTAACGTACGCGGCCTAACTCCACCCTTAACTTCTCTAAATCCCTCCCCATCTACTACTATCGGACCAACCTTATCCCCTTCCTCAACTCTATCCAACCTTCCCGACAAGCTACCTAAACTAGAAACTAGGTTGCGCACCTCACCCTTCAAATTACTAACGTCTTCAACGTTAGTATTGGTTCGGCTTTCGTCAACCGTAGCCCTACCCCTGCCCCCATCAAGCGTTGCAAGTCTTTTCATTACCTCACGTACACTGCGTTTTATGTCAACTATTTCCTCCATTAACTCGCAAAAGAAACACTGATCTCTCGATAATCGCCACAGGACCGCCGTTATAATCTTTAAATTCCGAATACCACCGGTTTACCCTATACCTAACACACGACGCTTTCTGCGACGGCATCGCGCAGTTAAAAATTAGTTTATAACCGTCACAAGTTTGTTAAATTAAGCCGGCACGCTATGAAAACTTCTAAATTGCTAAAAACCACTAATATTCAAATACTTAACTATAACAATGTGAATATAAACGCAAGTATATAAAATTCAAAACTTTCCAAAAGTAAAATTCTTAGCAATATGCAAAAGTAGATGCAATATCAGAGAGCTCATGAAATGCGTCCATTCAGTACAGAGTCTGGCTGATAATCCAGTACAGAGTCTGGTTTCCTATGGAAGGAATCAAAACGGTGTTTAACTTTCAACTAATTTTTATTTAGTTAATTAATGCTATAACCAAGGGAGGGGAAACGAGAAACTAACTACATACTGAGAGAGCGGCGGGGTGGGGGGGTGTTTAGCCGACTACACTTCGTGGAAATCAGGCGAAATTATACTCGTATATCCAACGCTGCACTATGAATAACGCCTCTGATTCTCACCAAGGAAAGCGATATAGTATATATGTAAACGGTGGAAAATGGTTATTCTATGGAGCCTAAGGGATCAACTGACTTAGTTTAAAACTAACTCTCGGCAATTAATATAAAAAATGTATTAATATTTGTATTCCGTGCGGTGTACAGACGATGATGATGATAATAATAAATAAAAATAAAAAAATTTAAAAATTGAAATTATAATTAACTCGAGGGAAATTAAATTAATTATTCATAAATTGACTTTTCCCCACGCTTCCGTTTTTCCCCCCTTCCTCCGACTCTCCCCCCCCCCCCCCCCCAATTCCTTTTAACCTTCATTTTCCACCTTATTCTTCTCACCCTTCTTTCTCCCTCTCCTCCATTTGATCCCACCCCTGTTTTAACCCTTATTTTCTCCCCTTCCTATATTTTCCATTCCCCATTCTTTCCTCCCACTTTTTCTTTGAAACTAACGAAATATTTAAAAATATATTTGCAATAATCAGTCTTTAATACCATAGGAAGGGAGGTAGTTAGGTCTATTACGACCGGAGATCGGACCTATACTAGCACCCGAAATCAATTTTTCAAACCTCAATAGCGCATTAATTCAACCATTGTTGTCAGATACATCAAAGATAAGTTTCATACTTACAGTACATTCACATTCTTCATACATTTTGTTTTAAAATGGCGGCGTCACTTCCGCACAGTAACGAATGATGCCTTTGGAATTTTCAGATTGAAATATGAGGTGCCTCGTCTGAAGACCATTTTCACATCAACACTAATATTGTCTCATTCTTTACTGTATACTTAAAGAGACCTAACACGTACCACTTTGTTTCGGCCTTTCACACACATTTTCAAGGATTTTCGGTTAAAAAGGACGCAGACGTACGTCACAGAAACGAAGGATGACATTTTTATTTCAAGATTCAAATATTGAGTAATCAATCTAGAAAAAACACGAACCGTCATCAATAAGCATCGATGTTTTATAATGGTTAGACCCCATTCCATTTTCTCTTGTATAACATAAAGTCCATAAAAGTTATAAAGAAAACGGAAACATCGTTCGGCTATTAAGTTCTTTCTTCAGGATAGGTATAATAGGGAAGTGTGCTCACGTGCTGTTAGAGTACTTACTATACACAGAGTACAGCAATTGGTTCCATTTTAAACTAAACACTTTTTAAAGTTTGACTGGGTAGTAGTTGGATGGGAGACGGTCCTCCGTGTCCAGATTATGTAGCAACCCGTGGTTTGGATCCCACGTAAAGCTGTAGAACCCCTCCGTCAAATGACCTTAAATGTTGCGAAGGAGGTTAACCCCGATCATTATTATTATCATCATCTACTTGACCGGGTGGAATCAAAGGCTTTTAGTCTCATCAATTCTCTGCCTCTTCCTGACTGTTTTCAATCCCTCTCTCTTTGTCGCACTGTTGCTTTACCCTCTTTATATCGCTATTATAACGGACACTGCTCTTCTGAATTCTAACTGCATGCCTCCTCCTTTAAGGAGAGCAGTACCAGACTTTCTACACATTCTCATCCCTTTTCTGTCCAGCTCTAATGCAAAGGTTAATCAGCATTCTCAATCTTTCATCTGCTCAACCGATGAACTCTGGAACAACCTTCCTCAATCCATCTTTCCCTCTGTCTATGACCTCCATTCTTTCAATCGCAGAGTGTCCAAGCATCTCGAAAACTTTGGACTTTGGTTTTGGCTTTCTTTTCCTAGTAGGGTGTGGACAGTGTTGCGGACGTTCACCCTTGGTCCCTCCCTGCATTAAAAAAACCCTTGCATTTCTGATCGATGAATCCCTCGTTGTTCCAAAAGGTTCCGTTCTTCCTAGACACGCAAGTTATTTTGTAACAGATGTCTGGAATCTTGTACACAACAGGGTAACTCTTATGAAGCACATAGCCTGCAAGGAAAAAAAAACACTTTTTATACAGTGGACTAATATTACTGTTGCAAATGTTAAAACCTGCGTTATTGTTCCTTCATTATTATATAGTAAAGTTTTTAAAATGTTGATATTACATTATTGATGAACATTTTTTCGATACAAATCGATGAACCAAAATTTGAAAATAAAGTCGCTAATACTCAAAAAGTTTGGTTAATATTGGATTTTACGCCGTCACAAGCAGTTGAACAAGTACTATATACTGAATTGCCATTAAAAACTGACTAAAAAAAAAAATCTTGTGCAAATTTGTTCAAATGTACTTTTTTTTAATATAATATATTTCCTGTTTTGGCTATTTTTTCGCTACTCTGGCGACTTAATTAGTTTGTTTTCTGTTCTGGCTTTTTTTTTTCTAATTGGATTTGGTGGTGGTTGCGACAGAATTATGATGTGCCGTTCGTGTGATTTCGATTTCGAGGACTTGATTCGTCATGTGCCCTTAGATGAAGACAAAACATTGGATGTTTTTATCAATTACGGCATTATTCTCTCATCCTTAACTTCCCGGAATGTGACAGTGAGTGCCTAATATGAAAAGATCAGAAGATATTTAGGTGAAATAACCAATATTAACCTGTTAGGTTAATTGAATGCCAGGTTAGGTCAACTGTACGCCCTTGCTGATTGGTTAGGTTAAGTCGTGATATTTTCGTTAGTTTAAACGAAAATGACGAGAGCAAACTTTTCTGGTTAATTTTGAGGTGTTTTGCACGTTTCGTGTGGTAATGCGTCGTTTACGAGATCTCGTAACATGAACATATCCTATATGTTTATGTTACGATATCTCAAAAACTACGCATTTGCACCGGAAACCAATGGCAGATTCGTGTAAAGCACCTCAAAATTGACCAGAAAAGTTTGCTCTCATTATAAAACCAGACTGGGAGTAAAATCCAATATTTACCAAAAGTTTGTAAAGGAACCGCTGCTGAGAAGAATCCAAGCAATATCAGGTTTGTGTTACTTCGCGTATGGCGTACTTGCAATAATATGTCGTCAAAAATAAATAAATCTGCTCGAGTTTAATTTATGTTAAGCGAAAATTTTATAAGCAAAGCAAAATTAATCATTCAAAGTCAAAATACAAAAGATCAGAAAACATTTTTCGCGAAGCGAAATTGTATGCTGAATGCAGAATTTGCACTTTTGAATTCGTACGTTTGCGTCCTGTCTGTACTGGAGGATAATATGTTCCGAAACAGGACATTTTTTCAAGGACATCTTTGACACGATAATTCAAGAGCCATTTCCGTTTCAAAACCGGAAACAATTTGAATAATGTGTACGCTAATCATTCACATCTTTCCTGTGAATATATTCGCTCTTTTCGAAAGAAGACTTTCCACACTGAATGCCAAATTCCTCTTTCTATCCTGCTTAAAAGAATACGTTCCGCATTTAATTATAGTGTCCAGTATGTTAAACTTTAAAAATATTTTTGTTCATGAAACAAAAGGACTGACAGTCAGCTTCGTGTTGAAAACGATTACTATTTTCTTTACAGAAGAGAGAGAATATAATGGACCTATACCTATCCTTTACCTACGTGTGCCAGAAGGCCTACACGCTCCATTTGAACTATGTAGGCCTAATAATATATGGAAGATAAGGAAGAGAAGTTCATTTGGAATTTTGTCCCCGTTACAGGCCTCATTTGATCATTAAATAGAATTTTCAGAATGGTATTCGGAAGAATATAAATTTTTTTAATGTTTTATAGATAACTCCGTAATTTATTGGCAGAGAAATATATGGGGAAAAAATATATATATATTTCTAATATGTAATTCAGTAATTTTGCTTTCAAGTATGGCATGAAAATGTCGGATTTGCAACTTTCGAGATGGATAAAGTAAAAGACTGGAATTTAGTATTAAAAAGGGGTCTAGAATGCTAACATTTCACTCCAAAGGTGGATGTTGCGTATATGTACGCAATGACCTAACTTGTTCTCGTATTCCCAAACTCGAATCTTCCGAATTTTATACCCTCCAGCTACGACTTACGTGCCAATCTCAAACTAAATACATCTGCGCTGTTTACCTTTCTCCTAATTCAATTGACTATCCAAAATTCTTTGACTACCTCACTTCCAAAGTGGAATACATTCTTTCCCGCTCTCCTTTTGCTGAAATCTTCATTTTAGGAGATTTCAATGTTCACCACCATCTTTGGCTTTCCTCCCATTTCACTGACATCCCTGGTGAACTAGCTTACAACTTTTCTGTCCTAAATGACTTAGAGCAGGTGTACAGCACCCTACTCGTATCCCCGATCGCCTTGGAGATAGGCCCAACATTCTGGATTTATTTCTTGCCTCTCATCCTCCTCCTTACTCTGTGAAACTTTCCTCTCCGTTGGGCTCCTCCGGTCACGATCTTATATTTGTTTCCTGTCCTATCGCTCCAATTCGGCCTTTGGATCCTCCCAAGAGGAGGCGCCTTTGGCACTTTGGCGCTTCTGATTGGGAGGCCCTTAGCAGAGCTGGGCACTTCCGCAAACCGCAAATTCCGCAATTGCGGAAGTATGTTTTTCGTTTGCGGATTTGCGTTTGCGGCAAAGTCATCGCAAATTAGTGAATTTGCGTTGCGGAACTAAGACCGCAAACGCAAATTTTTCCGCAAATTTCCCACGTGGCCACTGGCCAAGAACTTGTTGACAAAGCCAGAGGCGTACACTTGTAGAGGCTAGAGGGGTTGAGTTGTACAGTGAGTTCAAGTTGTGTACAGTCACAGTGTTAACTTAATTTAACTTGTGTAATGTAATGTGTGTACAGTTACTACAGTTACAGTACAGTCTTCTCTAACGTGTCTAAGTCTCAAAATTTATGAAATTCAAATGATTAAATTTATTATTTAATTTATTTACTATTTACTTGCAGGAGGTGTTTTTGTTCAATATATGTAGTATTTTTATTTCTTCTACAATAGTGATTTATTGTAATAAATTATTTAGCCTTGTTTTTAATAAAAACAAGGCTAAAACATTAAACATTAAAAAGATATAAAAACTTTTTATACCTCTTTAATGTTTTGGATACTTTTTATAGTTAAAATTGCGATTGCGGAAGTGCCCAGCACTGTAAAAATTGGAAATATGGTTTGCGTTTGCGGCACAAAAATGGCAAGCAGTTTGCGGATTTGCGGTTGCGGAAGGTAAGGGTTGAGTTTGCGGATTTGCGATTGCGGAAGTGATTTTGAGTTTGCGGTGCCCAGCTCTGGCCCTTAGGCAGTACTTCTGTGATTTCCCTTGGAATGATTATTGCCTCCGTATGCCGGGCAGTGTTGCCAGGTACTGGGAAATAAGTGACCAAATAACGTCAATATTCCCTGAATAGGGAAATGATTTTGAAGAGTGGATATAGATATTTATATATCCAGAACACAAATTTTCACTGTATTAATTGAAAAATATATAACAATATTGCTAAATAATACTTTTATCTTACGATAGAGAGACAAATAAATCTATATTCATACATATTGCTTTAAATACAGATGTATAGGGAAATTTTAAGAGCGAACTGAGGGAAATTATATATACTCTCTTTCTGAAACAGCTTCTAAGAGGTTAAGTGTGCTGTACCGCCTCCGCGGTTTCTTCACCCCCACTCAGTTGCTGTCTCTGTACAGGGATCTTCTTCGGCCCTGTATGGAGTATGCTTCTCATGTGTGGGATGGCTCAACCCACACAGTCGTACTTGACCGGGTGGAATCAAAGGCTTTTCGTCTCGTTAATTCCCCGCCTCTTACTGATTGTCTTCAATATTCTCTCTCTCTCTCTCTCTCTCTCTCTCTCTCTCTCACTTGTGGGGAGGGGGGTGGGGTACTAATATACGTCAGAGACACGTTGAGTCCGGTTGACTGCTAGTTCCGGTCGGAACGGGAGCTGCTTGGCGTCGATCTGAACGTGGGAGGGACGAACTATAGGTTAATCTTGGTGTACAGACCTCCGCATCTCCTCCTCGAGGAGGATACAGCCCTGTACACCGAACTCAGTAGCCTGCTAGGGGATAGGGTGTGTGTAGTTTTAGGAGACTTCAACTGTCGCGGCATAAAGTGGGAAAACAGGACTGCCGATGCTGAAGGGAGGAGGCTAGTTGACTTTGCTGATGAGAACTTCCTCACTCAGTGGGTGAACGAGCCTACACGAGGCGAAAGCGTTCTAGACTTAGTGTTCACGACCGAAGACAACCTCGTCACTGGCCTCACCGTTGACGAATCGTTGGGCGGGAGTGATCACAGTCTTATTAGGTTCCGTGTGTGCGTCCCTCGGGTGAAGCGTAGTAACTCGAGAGGCAGTAAGCTCGAACTTTGTTAGCCTCAGGGATAGCGTAGGAGATATGGGGTTAGAGGTCGGCGGCGATGTTGAGGGAGTGTGGAGTGCATTCCGGGACGAGTTTATGGTGCTGCAGTCTGCTGCCATACCCTCAAAACCGGTCACTCCTGCTTCAACGCAGCCTAAGTGGTTCAATCGTGACATTGCTTCGGCTATCCGAAATAGGAAAGTAGCTGGCCTGGATAATGTTCGATGTACCGCGACAGTCGTTGCCGATAGAATAGACAAACTGAGCGCGTTTAAGGCTCCTAGGCCAGACCAATTTCTCCCCAGAGTGTTGCGGGAGGTGCGCGACCAGGTGGCTCCCCACCTGGCTACAGTCTTCAACAAATCGTTGGAGACGGGCCAGGTGCCTGGTGACTGGAGGGAAGCCAACGTGACCCCTATCTTTAAGAAAGGGGATCACGAAAGTCCAGGGAACTATCGTCCCATTAGTCTCACTTCAGTTGTAGGTAAATTATTAGAGGGGATAATAGCGGATAGGATCGTTGACCATTTGGATTCCTACAAGCTGCTTGGGGACTCCCAACATGGGTTTAGACGGCATAGGTCGTGTCTCACCAACTTGCTCGAGTTTTTCCACGTCATGTTGGGTGAGTACGATAAGAGTAGGGCGATTGATATACTTTATCTCGACTTTCAAAAGCCTTTGATAAGGTACCTCACCGCCGGCTAATGGCGAAAGTGCGCGCGCTGGGTATCGGTGGGGAAGTAGGTAGGTGGATTGAAAACTGGCTGAAGAATAGGCGGCAGAGGGTTGTAAGTAAAGGGGCCAGTTCGGGTTGGGCCTCGGTCACTAGTGGGGTTCTTCAGGGTTCTGTTTTGGGGCCACTGTTGTTTATCATTTACATAAATGATATCGACGGTGGCATCGTCAGTCGGATCGCCAAATTCGCTGATGACACCAAGCTTGGGGCCAATGTTGGGACGCCCGAAGCGATCGAGGAACTGCGTGCGGACCTAGGTAGGATAGGAGAGTGGTCCGAAAAATGGCAAATGCCGTTTAACTTTAGTAAATGCAAAGTGATGCACATTGTCTACGCCAATCCCAAGTCGGACTACTCGATGGTGGGGAGTCATATCGAGGTGACTGATTTAGAAAAGGACTTGGGTGTGCTAATTAGCAGCGACCTTAAGTTTACGAAACAGTTAGTAGAGGTGGAAAAGAAAGCCCAGAAACTATTGGGTTATATCAGGAGGCAATTTCAGTTTCGGAACAAGGAGATTGTGCTCTCTGTACAATTCCCTGGTTCGGCCGCACCTGGAGTATGCTGTGCAGTTCTGGTCGCCCACCCTCAGGAAAGATATTGAGAGGCTGGAGCGAGTGCAGGCGAGGGCCACAAAGTTAATCCCTTCCGTTAGGCATATGGGCTACAATCGACGGTTACGCGCCCTGAACTTGTTTTCGCTTGGAACTCGGAGGCTGCGCGGTCAACTGATCGAGGTTTTCAAGCTCTTACGCGGATTCAACGATGTCGATTTTAGAAGTATGTTTAGTTTAAATGATAACCCAACTCGCAACAATGGTTGGAAGTTGGATTTGAAACGGTTTAGGACTAGTGTGTGTGGGAATTACTTTACGTATAAGATCTGTGACACATGGAACAGGTTACCTTCAGAAGTTGTGGATCAGTTCAAGAA
Source organism: Bathynomus jamesi (assembly GCA_023014485.1). Lineage (NCBI taxonomy): Eukaryota > Metazoa > Arthropoda > Malacostraca > Isopoda > Cirolanidae > Bathynomus > Bathynomus jamesi. The sequence goes on along the minus strand of JAJOZX010004771.1, from coordinate 173,880 downwards.
AAGGTTAGACCAAATCTTGCACACTATTTGAGTGTGTACAAAATTTTCCGTGGCACCCGTTGCCATTGGTACCTCCTCGGTATGGGCCGCAAGTCCTTTTGAGGTTCTTCTTTTTTCTTTTCCTTCTCTCTCTCTCTCTCTCTCTCTCTCTCTCTCTCTCTCTCTCTCTCTCTCTGTGTGCGCGCGCGAAGGAGGAAGACACCGTTTTAATTGGGGACTCGCAGATTAGGGGCCAGGAGAAGTACTTTGCTTCTGCAAACCGAGACAGGAGGAAGGTAAGGTGCTTAACCGGTCGGGGAACGGCGCACATAAGGAAGGAATTAGAGAAGGTGCGCATGGCTAGTCGGAGGACTGCGATCGTTGTCCATGCTGGTGGCAACGACTTGTTCCAAAGGCGTTACGGTAGGTTCAACAGAAGGGATCATCACCGAGATCATGTCTCTTGCGGATGATCTAAAACTTAAGACAGACAGGGGAATGTTGATGGGTATTTTACCGCGGATGAATGCCAGTGACCACACGCTCAGTAAGGTCATTGGCATCAACGAGAGGGTGCAAGACTTGTGCGTCCCACTGGGCGTGAGGTTTATTGACCCGTTCGACGCGTTTTCGGGTAGGTGGGACCTGTATCAGAGGGATGGTGTCCACCTCAATGTCAGGGGTAAAGGCGTGCTAGGCACGCTGCTTGACCGGCACCTATACCGTATGGTGAGGTCAAGTCCGGGGATTGAAGATGGGTCCCCACCGGAGAGACGTGATGTTGAGCCGGTGGCGGACGTACCTTCAACTGAAGGGTGCGTCCAGGTGGGTGACCCTCCTTCCCCGTTGGAGGGGGCTCAGCCTCCTGCGGAAGTTGCCACCTCGTTGGTGAGGGGCTCTGAAACTCCCGACAGCCCTGGCTGTTCGGGAAACGGTCGTGCTAGGGGGCGGTCAGAATAGCGAAGGCTCCCTCCGTGCAATGCTTTTAACGCTAGGTCGATTAGGAATAAGTTTTGTGAGCTACGGGCGCTCTTAGCATCAGAATACCAGGATATCGTTGCAAAAAAACTTTTTCTACGTGAAGGTCAAAATATGAAAATAAAAACCCACTCTAATAGACAGAGTTTATTTCCACAACAGTTGTGGAAATAAACTGTCTATTAGAGTGGGTTTTTATTTTCAGGATATCGTTGCTATCACAGAGTCCTGGATTCATACTGATCGTAGGGACTACGTTGGGGAGTTTGAAATTCCCGGGTATAGAATGTTTCGCAAAGACGTACCCGTGGGGAGGAGGGAGGGGTACTGATATACGTAAGGGACACGTTGAGTCAGGTTGACTGCCAGTTCCGGTCGGAACGGGAGTTGCTTGGCGTCGATCTGAACGTGGGAGGGACGAACTATAGGTTAATCTTGGTGTACAGACCTCCACATCTCCTCCTCGAGGAGGATACAGCCCTGTACACCGAACTCCGTAGCCTGCTAGGGGATAGGGTGTGTGTAGTTTTAGGAGACTTCAACTGTCGCGGCATAAAGTGGGAAGACAGGACTGCTGATGCTGAAGGGAGGAGGCTAGTTGACTTTGCTGATGAGAACTTCCTCACTCAGTGGGTCAATGAGCCTACACGAGGCGAAAGCGTTCTAGACTTAGTATTCACGACCGAAGACAACCTCGTCACTGGCCTCACCGTTAACGAATCGTTGGGCGGGAGTGATCACGGTCTGATTAGGTTCCGTGTGCGCAGTGATGGGCAGTATCTAGATACATGTATCGCCGATACGTATCGATCGATACTTTTGTATCGGTATCGCTTTAGCTACTTGACAAAAGTATCGATTTATCGGTATCGCTAAGGTCGATTTTCTTAAATGTATCGAAAAAAATCGATACCGATACATTAATAACAATTTTTAAATATTTAAATAGATGTTATAATATGACACTACTTAGTTATATTTATGAATATACATAAATAATAATAATATTAAATATTTATTTAATGACAGTACTACTCTACTGAGTCTGCTTCCACTAATGTGTCTGCAACCCAAGATTCCACTGAGATGGAAGTTTTACAGTATCTGGGTGACGGAAGTCATTCTCTCCAATCTCTGAGGCAGTACCCAGGAATTCTACGGGTCTTCCTGAAGTATAACACACCACTACCATCCTCTGCTCCTGTAGAACGGTTGTTTAGTTTGGCTGGTCACATTCACGCTCCAAAAAGGAATAGACTGTCTGACCAGATGTTTAGCCAGCTGGTATTTTTGAAGGGTAATAGTAATTACTTTTAATTGTTAGTGTAATATTTTCAGTCATTCATGTATCCTACAAAATTAAAACATACTTTCATTAAATAAAGCAACTGTTTTTATTTACATCTATAAAACCCATTAAAATGTCGTTGATTTTACTTACAGTGCGTACAAATTACTAGTATAAACAATACTATCTAATACCTACATATTAAATGAATAATTATAAAAATGTACCGGCGATGCATGTATCGGTATCGGTATCGCTTAAGACATCTAGAAAGTATCGGCGTATCGGTACCGCCTAAGACATTCTTGATGTATCGGTATCGCTTTAGCGATTTTCATGTATCGATGCCCATCACTGCGTGTGCGCGTCCCTCGGGTGAAGCGTAGTAACTCGGGAGGCAGTAAGCTCGATCTCCGGCGGGCGGACTTTGTTAGCCTCCGGGATAGCGTAGGTGAGATGGGGTTAGAGGTCGGCGGCGATGTTGAGGGAGTGTGGAGTGCATTCTGGGACGAGTTTATGGTGCTGCAGTCTGCTGCCATACCCTCAAAACCGGTCATCCCTGCTTCAACGCAGCCTAAGTGGTTCAGTCGTGACATCGCTTCGGCTATCCGAAATAGGAAAGTAGTGTATAGGAGGGCGAAGGCCAATCGTTCCCATGAGAACACTGAAGCGTATGTCCGCCTGTGTAGGGAAGTGAAGGCGAAGGTTAGGCTAGCGAAACGTAACGAGAGACTACGGGTGGCAGGCCTCTGCAAGGGGAACCCTAAGGAGTTCTTCAGTTATGTTAATAGTAGAAAGCCCATTAAAGGACCGAAGCGGCGTTCTGCGGACCTCCGACACGGACATCGCTAATGTGCTAAATGAGTACTTTGCGGGAGTGTTCACCAGGGAGGACACCCGCGTCATCCCCGAACCAGGCGTGAGGCACGAAGGTGCTGGCCTGGATAGTGTTCGATGTACCGCGACAGTCGTTGCCGATAGAATAGACAAACAGCGCGTTTAAGGCTCCTGGGCCAGACCAGTTTCTCCCCAGAGTGTTGCGGAAGGTGCGCGACTAGGTGGCTCCCCACCTGGCTACAGTCTTCAACAAATTGTTGGAGACGGGCCAGGTGCCTGGTGACTGGAGGGAAGCCAATGTGACCCCTATCTTTAAGAAAGGGGATCACGAAAGTCCAGGGAACTATCGTCCCATTAGTCTCACTTCAGTTGTAGGTAAATTATTAGAGGGGATAATAGCGGATAGGATCGTTGACCATTTGGATTCGTACAAGCTGCTTGGGGACTCCCAACATGGGTTTAGACGGCATAGGTCGTGTCTCACCAACTTGCTAGAGTTTTTCCACGTCATGTTGTGTGAGTATGAAAAGAGTAGGGCGATTGATATACTTTATCTCGACTTTCAGAAAGCCTTTGATAAGATACCTCACCGCCGGCTAATGGCGAAAGTGCGCGCGCTGGGTATCGGTGGGGAAGTAGGTAGGTGGATTGAAAACTGGCTGAAGAATAGGCGGCAGAGGGTTTTAATTAAAGGGATTAGTTCGGGTAGGCCTCGGTCACTAGTGGGGTCTCTCAGGGTTCCGTTTTGGGGCCACTGTTGTTTTATCATTTACATAAATGATATCGACGGTGGCATCGTCAGTCGGATCGCCAAATTCGCTGATGACACCAAGCTTGGGGCCAATGTTGGGACGCCCGAAGCGATCGAGGAACTGTGTGCGGACCTAGGTAGGATAGGAGAGTGGTCCGAAAAATGGCAAATGCCGTTTAACTTTGGTAAATGCAAAGTGATGCACATTTTCTACGCCAATCCCAAGTCGGACTACTCGATGTTGGGGAGTCATATCGAGGTAACTGATTTAGAAAAGGACTTGGGTGTGCTAATTAGCAGCGACCTTAAGTTTACCAAACAGTGCGTAGAGGTGGAAAAGAAAGCCCAGAAACTATTGGGTTATATCCAGGGTTGTGGAGTCGCACGTTTCAGGGCGGAGTCGGAGTCGGTAAAAAACTTCCGACTCCGACTCCAATTTCTGTGTCCTGTGTCACCCTTAATTTCTAAATCCTAAATACTAACATTTAGGTTATTTAGTTTTTTTGGTCAATAAACCTTATTCATTGATAGCCCAGCCCCTAGATTAAGTTTTTTTAATATTTTTTTTTTACATTTTCAGAATATACAATTAATATTTATTTAAATATAAAATATAAAATATAAAATTTCACACTTAGTGTGGTGGTGATGAAATGTCTTATTATTATGATAATTATAAAGTGAAACACTAGAGGAGTCGGAGTCGTATATTTAAAATGTGAGGAGTCGGAGTCGGATTTTTAGATTTTTTACAATGTGTGGAGTCGGAGTCGGAGTCGAATTTTTGACAATGTGTGGAGTCGGAGTCGGAAAATTTTGGACCGACTCCACAACCCTGGTTATATCAGGAGGCAATTTCAGTTTCGGAACAAGGAGATTGTGCTCTCTGTACAATTCCCTGGTTCGGCCGCACCTGGAGTATGCTGTGCAGTTCTGGTCGCCCACCCTCAGGAAAGATATTGAGAGGCTGGGGCGAATGCACGCGAGGGCCACAAAGTTAATCCCTTCCGTTAGGCATATGGGCTACAATCGACGGTTACGCGCCCTGAACTTGTTTTCGCTTGAAACTCGGAGGCTGCGCGGTCAACTGATCGAGGTTTTCAAGCTCTTACGCGGGTTCAACGATGTCGATTTTAGAAGTATGTTTAGTTTAAATGATAACCCAACTCGCAACAATGGTTGGAAGTTGGATTTGAAACGGTTTAGGACTAGTGTGTGTGGGAGTTACTTTACGTATAAGATCTGACACATGGAACAGGTTACCTTCAGAAGTTGTGAACAGTTCCTCTGTGGATCAGTTCAAGAAAAGGTTAGACCAAATCTTGCACACTATTTGAGTGTGTACAAAATTTTCCGTGGCACTCGTTGCCATTGGTACCTCCTCGGTATGGGCCGCAAGGCCTTTTGGGGTACTTTTTTTCCTCTCTCCCTCTTTCTCCCTCTTTCTCCCTCTCTCTCCCTCTCTCTCCCTCCCTCTCCTATCGCTATCATAACGGACATTGCTCTTCTGAACTCTTTAACTGCATGCCTCCTCCTTTGAGGAGAGCACGCAGTACCAGACTTTCTACACTTTCTCATTCTTTTTCTGTCCAACTATCTAATGCAAGGGTTAATCGGTATTTTCAGTCTCGTCTACTCAACCGGTCAACTCTGGAACAATCTTCCTCAATCCATCTTTCCTCCTGTCTATGACCGCCCATCTTTCAAACGCAGTGTCTCTAGGCATTTCAAAAACCCCGGACCCTGATTTTGGCTCTTCTTCTCTGGGAGGGCATTAAAAAAAAAAATATAAAAAAAATAGGTCTTTGAGCTCGACCCTAGAACTTATGCTATAATATATGTGCAATTACCTACGATGTTGCCAAAATACGGATGAGAGACGCTTGTTACAGCTGATTTTCTTCTAAAAGTAAGAACAAATGAGAGGAGCAAATTCTAGAAATTTAATTAACTTAAAATAGAGACTGACGATATTGGGGGGGGGGGATTTTTGAAGGACAAAGGGCGTTGATATGATTATATGGAAAGAATAAGTAATAGGAAAATAGTGAAAAAGTATGATAATAGGCGCATTGTTACGACGAGAAAAGACTGTCAAAGAAGAAAATATGCTTTTTGTGACGGCATGAATGAGTGTGGAATTTATATGAATATGGCAAAAAGAGTTGGCGAGAAATTGTGTGAAATGAAGACGTTCGCGAAAGGTGAATGAACGGAGGAGGGCCTCGATCTCGCCTAATGCTATTATTAGCTTTTAGCCCATTCTTTTCATAGAAGGTAATCCTGGATCTTCGAAACTGGAATGGTACCTCGTTCCCGGTATGGACCCAACCAGTACGGCCCAGTTAAGTAAACAAACCGTATGTAGATGGTTAAAACTGGACGACGTCTTTCCGGTCTTCAGTTCAGGCGTTGTATTCTGTCGACCCTAAGACAGAAATAAAGACTAGTCACCTTATTTCATTGGCTAATTGACGGGCTTAGTTTCACCGCCAGATTGATAGAGGAAACATTGCCGAAACAAACTGTTCTATTTGCAGAAAGTTTTGTAGAAGCATCTAATTTCCAAACATTTTATAAAAAATTTATCGATTTTTTTATTTCATTGTGAATTTGAATTTTTTTTAACGTCTTGTGCGTAAATAGTACATTCACTTTGGTAATATATACAGTATATATATATAATATGTATATATATACACATACTGTATATTAATCCATTTCTGATGTGATGAAAGGAACTGCCCCCTCCACTCCGGAGTATTTTCGTAATGTGACTGACGTCATTATCTTAAACCGAAATCAATTTAAAATAAAAGAATACTTTTAATCTTTTGAATGAAAACTAAATTTAAAAAAAAAGGATATAAAAGTTTTATTTTTAATTCTTTCGAATGTGTTTGCCTGTACACAGGGTGTCCCATAAGTCCGGTCTCGTAGAAAAATTGATTTCTTATTTTGGGAGCTTTTTTATGGGTTTATTCCCCGCGGTCCAGATGCGGACACCTGCTTCTGAGGATATCTAATATTTTCAACTGCCTTCCGCATTTTTAATAGGAGGAATCAGAGACGGGAAAGTATGCCCTAGTCTACACACCAACCATACCATTATCTAGCTAGGGCTGTCCAACCAGCGTGTCCGGCCCGCGAGAATTCTAAGCAAATTATTTAATTTTATATATTTATTTTGTCTTAGAAGAGTTTTCTACTGTTCCGAAGGAATACAGTTAAATTTGATACTAATGAGCTGCATAATCCCGAATTTCCAGGTGAACTTGCCTTTCTAACTAACGTGTGAGGCACTCAGGACCACAACCTGCCAAGCACCAGTAGGGCCAGAATTGAGTTATTTATATCACTATATTCTCACACCCTTCCTCTATCCGGTGGCTGAGTCAGGGAACAGATTGTGGATCTGTACGTATGGTCGAAATCAATCAAATATCGTTATTGGTTCAAAGGTTGTGGCATTTTGCAAGGTGACAAATTTTAACTGCATTTTTCTCCATTTTTTTTAATTTTGGCGCTTGGCAGCTTGTGGTCCGGAGGGCCTCATATACTTCACAGCTCATTTAAATGAACCTAATTTGAAACTCGAAGCAAAACGGCAAAGTGTAGGCCTACCTAACTTGCATGGCGACGCCAGTGGATTTCGAAATAAAATGAAGTTATTTAAAGTTGGTCTTCAAATTAATGATCTCGCTTATTTCCCACAACATTTTTATGCGCAACACGACATAACAAGAACTCAATAGGTAAGAATAATCGCGTCGGTTGGTCTAATGTTAATATGCAACAGAAGTAATCCTTGCTTAAATGATTCTCACTATAAACTCAGATAGGTATTATAGTAAGATAGTATCCCTGTTAAGAGAAGCAGGAAGCTCCCTGATTAAATCTCACAACTATCATACTAAGATTATTCCTGGGTGGAATGATTTTATTGCCCCCTGAAGAGGGAATCGAAAGACGCCTATGATTTGTGGTTCTTTCATGGTAGACCCAGATTAGGACCAGTAATACATGAATACGTGTAGAAGTAGGGGTCAGTATAAGGCGGCCATAAGGCGATGTAAACAGGAAGAAGAGTCTATTCGAGCATCAAAAGCCTGTGAAGCTCGCATAAATAACGATAATAACAAATTTTGGAAACTTGTTAAGAATCAAACGGGTGTCAAAAGTGTCCTCCCTCCGACAATCGATGGAGTGTCGGGGAAGGATGAAATTGCAAAGCTGTGGAAAAATCACCACTAAAACATTCTTAACAGTGTGAGTAGGGATAGATTGCAGCGAAACGCCTGTGGGAGAGAGAACGGAAAATACTTTGATATCAGTTCCTGAAGTAAAGAGGTTAATTAAAGAGTTAAAGACTGGTTCTGCGTCAGTGTAGATGACCTATCGAATGAGCACTTAAAATATGCCAATGACGTGGTATGTCTGCATATATCATTGCTCTTATCAGCCATGCTTGCTCATAGCTATATCGCTGCAGAGTTCTTGAGGGTATATATCTTGACCCAAGTCAAATAAGTATAGAGACGTTCTGTCCAGCAATAATTACAGACCTATTGCTGTCGCTTCCTGCTTCTCGAAACTACGAGAAAAACTCTTGTTACTCCTACGGACGTCTCCTAATCAGTTTGGTTTTAAAAGGTCCCACTCAACTGACCTGCGTATCTATGTACTTAATGAAATAATATCTAAATACACTGACAGTAGTTCAACTATTTATAGCTGTTTCCTAAATTTAAGTAAGGCATATGATAGAGTGAACCACAATATTTCATTTAAAAAACTAGAAGACAGGAAGGTTCCCATGTACGTATTAAATTTATTGAAATTTTGGTATTCCCACCAATCTTTTACTGTTTGGTGGGGCAATGTACATCCGAATGTTTTGGCTCCTCTTGCGGGGTGAGACAAGGCTCTTTGCTCTCTCCTATGCTGTTTAATGTGTATATTGACGGATTAATTGCTTCACTTAATGAGGCAACAGTGGCGGGATGTATAGATAACACAAAGATGAATAACTTAGTTTATGCGATGATATGGTGTTAATAAGTCCCTCTGTTAAAGGTCTGGATCGGCTACTAAAAGTCTGCGAAGCGTATTCGCAGAAACATGATATTCTTTTTAATGTTACAAAAACTAAGGTTATGCAAACATTCTTAACAGTGCGAGTAGCTGATATTAGGTTTAAAATGAGAGGTGAAGTAATTGAGGAAGTAAGAGTTTTAAGTATTTGGATCAAACTATCACCAGCTCCTTCAGTGATGACTCAGATACAAGAAAACAATCTCGAAGCCTTTGTGCTAAAGCGAGTATGACTATAAGGAACTTCCAGTTCTGTACAAGTGAAGCTAAAGACACTCTTTTTCGTACTTTTTGCAGTAATATATACGGACAGCAACTGTGGGTGAATTAAAAAACGTTTTGGCAGAACCCTAAATTTGCTGTACAAACAGGTCTTTTAGACTTGCATAAATTACCCCGAGATGCTCAGCTTCGCAAACGTTTGCTACCCACAATGTCCCGAGCTTCCCGGAGGCAACAATACATGCTCAATACAGTCTAATGCAAAGAATTAAAAAAATCAACCAACCCGATTATTATCCAAGCTATCCATGAGTCTTGCCGTTTGTCGTCTAAGCTGTGGAATTCTTGGTACGAAAACGTCTGCCTGTAGCTCCACTTAACTTCGACATTACTGTATTATTTCTAATCACTTGTATATATTTTTATCCTTAGTATGTGAAGTGTCATTGTATTAATATTATTTGTCATATGGACTATAGTCTGCCAATAAACCTTTTCATTTCATTAATGTGGCCCTGGAGTAGATGCCTAATGTAGAATGCGACCCTCCAGTAGCTTGAAATTGGACAGGCCCCTTCTAGCCTACATTAAAATACTTATTGATACGTAATTAATGTTACGAATTGAACTACCAAGTTGTTCGTAATGTTCAACTATAGTTAATATTATCCTAAGATATGGACAAAGAAGGGTTTTGCATATTTTGATCCATTTCAGATCGGTATTTTATTTGGTATTTGAATCAAATTTCAATATAATCTTAGAGGTGTTCATGATAATGTATATATTAAAAATTAATCATAATTAATCGATCAGTATTGAGCAGTAAGAATGAATACGATCCTAAGATATGGTAAAAACCACATATTTGTTTTATTTGATCATTTTTACATCATTTTTACATTATTTTTAATAAACAAAATTAAAATTTTGAGCAACATTAGAAAAAAAGTTTTTATTTTTTTACGGCACCTGAAAGAAACAAGTCCTACCAATAAAAAATATATATATATATATATATATATATATATAAATTAAAATTTACGAAAGTAACACATGAATAATATTTATGATGAAAATAACCACGAACGAAAATTAAAACGGGAAATAGTGTTCAAGCGCTTTCATTTTTGTGTTCTGAGGATGTCATTAGACGAAAGCGCTTGAACACTATTTCATGTTTTAATTTTTCTTTATGGATATTTTCATATATATATATATATATATATACCTTGTTAGGGTTCCGTGCGTCGGTCTTTCTTCACACGAAGGTCAAGTTGGTGGCCCCGCCTCTAGTCCTGGCTTGGTGGAGGAGCGAGTTGCTCTCTTGCGCGCTCCACCGTTTGGAAGCTGGTTGAAAATTCTTGGCCCCCTGACAACCAAGCTATTTTCCTTCAGAGTTGAGGAGGTCCCTTGTCGGGCCTTTAATTTGGGAACACTACACATTCTGCCTTTCTATTTTCCAGCGTTGTTTGGGTGGTAATTGGGTTTAGTTTGAGGTTTGGTACCAATTTTTCGATTATTTTCTATATGTAGATTATGGTATACCTCCTCCTCCAGGGAGTACAGATTTAGTTTACGTAGTCTTTCCCAGTAGTTGAGTTCTTTGCAACCATCAATCTTGGCTGTGAAATGTGTGCGCGTTTCTTCTAGTTTATCAATTTCTTCCTTTTTTATACGTCAGAACTGAGCAGTATTCAAGTTTTGGTATGATCAGTGTTCTCAGCAGGGGAATTATTACTGTCTTGCCCCTCCTTTTGAACGTTCTCAGTACCTGTCCCGCGACTGTTTTTGCTTTGTTTATTGCTATTTGATTTTGTGTCTCAAATTTGGCATCATCGGTCATTACCCAAAAAGTCGACCGCTTTCGTGCTTCTCTGAATTTTTTGTCTATCTGGGGCGTAATATGCAGTCTAAGTTCCTCATTTCTACCATATCTCAAGAGCTGAAATTTCTCAGTGTTAAATGTCATATTGTTGTCTTCTGATCATTTGTATATTTTGTTCGTGTCCCTCTGCAAGGCCTCTACTTCGTTTGCATCGCTGATTTTTCTGCTGATCTTTGTATCGTCCGCAAATGATGTTACTATACTGTTGCTGTTTACTCCACTGTCTATGTCTGTTAGCATGATAATGAACAGGAGTGGGACAGTACTGTACCTTGTGGTAGTGAGCTGCGTACTTCTGATTCTGATGATGATACACCTTGAGTTTTGACCACCTGTAGTCGTTTTCTGAGGAAGTTGTAGATCCATTTTCCCACTTTGCCTGTTATTCCCATGTTTCATTTTATGTGTTATTATACCATGATCACATTTGTCGAAAGCTTTAGCAAAATCCCTGTATATGACATAGTTTTCATTGCCTTCAAGTGCATCTAGGACATTGTTATAATGCTCTATAAGTTGATAGGCATGATCTTCCTGATCTGAATCCGTGCTGATTTTCGTTGAATCTTTACAATATCTCCGAGAAGTCATAGATTTTCTTTCTGACCATTCTTTCAAATATTTTGGTGATGTGGGACGTCAGTGTCACTGGTCTGTAGTTCTTTGCTTGAGATCTATCCCCTCCTTTATACAGGGTGTTTCAGGAGAAAAGGTCAATACTTCGGGAGGTGATAGTATCGGTCATTGTGAGAAAAAAAGTTCAGATGAACATGTCTAATTCTGAATGGTTACGGAGATACAACTGTTTGAATCTACAAATACAAAAGCATTGTTAATGGTAATCAAGGAGGAGAAACCAATTACTGTTTCTAACATTTAATGTTTAAACATTGGCATTTTGGAATGGTATCAGATACAGAAATGACAAATTTGTTACAGTTTACAATACGTTTTCGAAAATCCCACCGTCACCTCAATGCACTTTGCAACTCGTGTGCGAAGATCGCGTGTTGTTCGTCTGAGTTGATCTTGACGTTCCTTTATGCGGGCAGCAGCATCCAAAATGCGCGCGAGCAATTCGTCTCGTGTATTCACCTTTCTTTTGTAAACTTGACTTTTCATCCACCCCGACAAACAATAATCTAACGGAGAGAGGTCTGGAGACCTTGGTGGCCATTGAATGGGACCACCGCGGCCGATCCATCGACCAGGGAAAGTTTGATTTAGGTATTGCATCACCAGACGGGTAGAATGTGGAGGAGCTCCGTCATGCTAAAAGTACATACCAGCGCGTGTAGCCAAAGGAACATCCTCCAATAGTCCTGGCAATTCATTTTGCAGAAATTCTAGGTTACTTTGTCCTGTAAGACGATTCTCAAAAGTAACAGGGCCAATCAGCTGATCATCGATGATACTGCACCACACAATGGCAGTGAAGCGATGTTGAAAATTTGTTTTCACAGTGGCATTTGGATTTTCGTCTGACCGCCGATGAGAGTTACGAGTGTTGTTGATACCGTCACGGGTGAAAGTAGCTTCATCGGTGAACAGCATTAATCGAAGCAATCGCGATTAGCATTTACCTAATGACAAAATTCCAGTCGCATGGCAGCGTCTCCTGGTTGAAGGTGTTGGACACGCTGTACATGATATGGATGCAAGCCTTCCTCACGTAATGTTCGCCATACTCTTGTGTGTGGTACACCGAAACGTGTAGAAATTCTTCGTGAGCTAGTAGTAGGACTACCTCTACCAACTGAAGAATGTTTTCTACTTCATCTGAACGTGAAGGTCAACAAGATGTGGATGAAACATGAGCGCTGGGAAGTGTACCAATCTTACGCAATGTGTTGAAAACCCTTGTAAACACACTTCGATCCGGAATTCTGCGGTTCGGAAACCGTCGACGGTATTCTGCAACAGCAGCTGTTGCACTTCCATCGCAAAAACCGTGGACACACCATAACTGCCTATTCGGCATGTGTGAAGGTGTGTGTGGCATTCTTAACACTGCTTCAAACACCAAACAATGTCACTCACAACAGTCAGCTGTCGATTGGCTTATGTTACATGCTTACATGGTTCAAGGTTATGGGGGAGGAAGAGCTGCGCGCGCATCAGATTCAAACAGCTCTATCTCCGTAACCATTCAGAATTAGACACGTGTTCATATGAACGTTTTTTCTCACAATGACCGATCCTATCACCTCCCGAAGTATTGACCTTTCCTCCTGAAACACCCTGTATATAAGGACAATGTTTGCTCTTTTCAAGATGGTCGGTATTTTCCCAGTGTCTAGGGATCTTCTCCATATCCAGTATAAGGGTGTAGCTATTTGATTTTTACAGTTTTTTAATTAATAGTGCGTTCCATTTGTCCGGACCTGCAACTGAATATGATTTCATTTGTCTTATAGCTCTCGCTACATCTTCTGGAGTAAAATCAAAGTCTTGTATATTCTCCTTGAAATTTCTCTTCGAAGAATGCATCTATGTCAGGTATCATTTTGTCACTTTTTGGGGTACTGAAGACCGATTCATACTTGGCTCTCAATGTTTGATATTTTTTTTAGATCGTCTGTTAGTTCATTATTTCCTTTCCTTAAGGGCTCAATAGTAACGCGCGTTTTTGTTTTCCTTTTCGCATAGCTGTAGACGTATTTTGGATTTTCCTTTATTGCTTCTACCGCCTTTTCCTCTTCCCTCTCTGTATGGCCCTTTATCAGAGTTTGTATTTCCCAATCGATTCTCTCCAGTTTTTCTTATTACTTTCATGGCATTGTTGTCTCCGCAATTAGCTAACTTCGTCGCTATTTTTCTTTTGTGAAATATTCTTCTTTTTGCCTCTCTAGCCAGTTCCTCTCCCCTTTTGGCTGCGCTTTCGGAGCATATTTTTCCCCAAATTCTCTCTTTTCTTCCAAGGTTGTTAGCACTTCCTCAGTTGTTTTATTCTCGAAAACGGTTGTCAACTATTTGGGCCATGTGCGATCTGATTTCTTCCCAATTTATGGTCTTGGAGTTCAAGTTAAAAACACCAAATTTGCTTCCGTATGTGTATTGTCTTCAAAGTTATGGCCATACTTGTTGATAACTCGATTATATTGTAGTCTGAGATAATAGTTGGAGTTACTTTTATATCGGCAATCAAGTTTATTTGTGAACACCAGATCTAGGCAGTTATTTTTCCGGTATTTTCTGTTATCTCCTGTGTCGGCATAAACTCGTTTGTGAGAGCCATCAGCGGTTTTGCTTGCTCCTGGTCCTCTTGTCTTGTCCCAAATTTTTCATTTGGAAAATTTGGAGGTCCTATAAATGACTATCGGTACCACGCTTAATTTCTCTATTTTCACTGCAAGGGTTTCCACGGAACTGTTGGATTTACTTATTACCGTCTGTCATATGCCTCGTGTGTATAAATAGCACAGCCACCTTTACGTCTCGCTGTTCTATCCGCTCTTAGTAAGTTGAATCCCGTCGAAATGCAATTCTTTCTTATCGATACAGTGTTTGCAGTTTCCTTGGCAGTCTTTAAGATGTGTTTTTGTGATGCATGCGATGTCCGCCCTTGTTTCGTCCTTAAAACCTTTCAGGTACGAAACTTTGTTTAGTGACTTGTTCGGTTTTATTCCTTGAATATTTGCCAGGACAATGTTTATGTTCTTTGTTTTGCATTGTTCGTTGTCCTTTGATATCACGTGTTTTGTAGCCTTGTGATCCTCCGAGATGGATCCGATCCCGCCTACCTGTTCTGGTAGCTTCTTGCCATGTAGCGGTCCGGCTTGAGGGTTCCCAGTTGTGTCAGCTGCATGTGCTGTATAAGACTTAGCAGCCGTATTGTGTCCGATATGTTGAAAAAATTTTGCGTGCTATTTGGGTACATATTTTTTTTTTCTCACACTCCTTCTGTTGTCATTTGAAACTTGTCCTTTGAACTTGTCGGGAGATGATGGTGGTAGCATTTTCTCCCGTACTGGCAGGTTCCATATGTCGCGTAGTTTTGCAAATGTCCGGATGGTAGAATTTGCATTTTTCACAAAATTTGCAGTGACCATTATTGTATTGTTCGTAAATACATTCTCCTCCCTTATATCTACATATTCCTTTCACATAGTATTTACAGTCTTGTGAAAATTAATTGAAACAAGGTGACAGACATTATTTGATATTTGAACCATTTATTGAACCTTATGTTGTTTCGTGCGTTGGTCTCTCTTCACACGGAGGTCAAGCTGGTGGCCCCGCAACATATTTAAGATTTAGTACTTGCTATGGCCTCCTTTAGCTTTAAGAACACATTTTACACGTTGGGGCATGGAATCGACAAGGATTGCGCAAATATTTATAACTACTTCATGATACCATATTTTAATTATTGCGCTGATGAGCTTTTTTGTTTTGTTGTGCAGTCATATTTTCGCAGGCGTTGCTTAACTATAGCACACAGGTTTTCTATTGGATTTAAATCCGGTGAGTTCCCTGGCCATTTGAGTACTTGAATATTCTCATCTTGCAATGCTTTCATTGATTTCTTTGATGCATGACAAGGTGCAAATTCATGGTGGAATACGAATACCCCTTCACCATCTGGAAAAGCTTTGATAAGGTCGGGAGCCACTTTTGGATGAATTATATCCACTTATTTTTCGGAATTCATCATCCCTGTAATTGGCAAAAGTCTCATAGGTTCGGAAAAACAAAAAGAACCCCAAAACATAACCTTTTCGGGATGCTTGACGTGTTGTTCAATGTGGCCCTAGCGAATCGGTTCATTGAGTGATCTTTTTACATTCTGGGATCTCTGTCCTTGGACTTCAAAATGCGATTTATCGGTGAACATGACGGTTCTCCATTGCTCCTTTGTCCAGTGCCGGTATTGTTTAGCCCAAGGAACACGTTTCTTTTTCATTGCATTCGTAAGTTGTCTACGGAGAGGCTTTCTTGCCGGGCGTCCAGCATCCAAAAGACGTCGTCTCACAGAACTGGAACAAACGTTAATTCCAGCAGCTGACAATTCCTTTTGTAGTTCATCACTAGTAAGTTTAGGGTTTTTTAGACTTTTTTGTAACAAAATTCTGTCATCCCTCTTTGTTGTCTAACGTTTTCGACCACATTTGTTCCTGCGTCGAGGAGAAAAAGATCGCTTCTCGGTAGGCTTTCACAATTCGGCTAACACTTGCCACGCTAACCTCACATTGTTTTGCAACTTTTCTAAGAGTTATTAGAGTGTATTCCGATAAAGTTACAATCCGAGAACGTTTTCTGGGCGTAATATCCATTGTTACTTAAAAGTTAAAGAATTCGCAATCCAACACAAATTGAAACACGTCCACCCTCGTTGCTGTCTTAAGTGACACTGATTACAGAGAGTCGATTTGTGATTTAATATTTGCGTAAAGAACACGTGCAAACAATTGTTGCACCACTCCTTCATAAAAAAAAAAGTCTTGATGTCTCAATTTAACCCTAGAATGCATAACCCGGGCCTCTGAGGCCCGCCGGGTGTTATATATGAACTTGTTATATCCGGGTTATGCATTCTAGGGTTAAAGAAATAGGGACTGTTTCAATTAATTTTCACAAGACTACATATATTTTCTTCCCCATTTTTACTTGGGGCCTTTGTTTTTGGTAGTTTCAGTATGGTTTCTTTGTCTACTTGTGTTTTCCTATTGCTGCTGATGCCCTTTGTTTGAAAACTTTGGATTTGGCTTTGTGCCTCTGTTTCCTCTGTTGGTTCTTTTATTTCTATTATTTCTACTTTTTCTGTTTTCTTTTCCTGTTCGTTTTTCGCAGTTTCCTCTCGTACTCTCTTCGTTCCTTCTATTTTTTTTTCTCTGTTCGCTATTCATAAACTCCTCTTTTGCCTTTTTCTCATAGTCTCGTTCTGCTTTAAAAACCGTAAAAGGGTTTATTTCGATTATGCAGCTTTTGCAGAACTTTATTCCGTTCACTTGTTTAGCGCCTGTTATAAGAGAGATTTCTTCGTCGCTCCATTTCAGGCATTGAAATTCGACTGAGGTCTGGCAAAGATCGCAGCGAATCGACTTTGATTCATCTGTTTCTTTTTTTACAATATCCACAGGGTTGTATGAATTGATTTACCATTGCCATGTTTCTAATGGTATGTAAATGATGGTGCTCGAAATATTAACTCAAAATGGTAATTTATTAAGTGATGTATTTGACTCGACTTTAGAAATGAGGGAGGGAAAGTTTTTCCGTTATTCCGTGGGGTGGGGGATTGGGTGTGTGGCACGGTGTAGAGTCTCACTGATTGGTACCCTGGAGTGTACCGCGGGGGATAACTGAGGGATATTGCCTTTCGATGGGAAGTTAATTTCCTCCGAGAGAAAATACTCGGAATAGATTGTATAGATTAAGTTGCTTTAATTTTATTTGCTTTATTTCAACAAACGCCGCTATTTCACTACTTAAAAAGGCATACGACTGTGTTCACTGAATATTCACTCAAAAATTGGCATTACTTAAAAAGGATTAACTGCAGGATTTTTATTGTAATATAACTTTTCTTCGGACTTTCCAACGAAACACGTGTAACCGTCACACTGGGCAGGGAAAACTTGTTTGTGTGTGTGTATATATATATATATATATATAATATATATATATATAATATATATATATATATATATATATATATATATATATATATATATATATATATATAAAAGGGTGGCTGTATAAACATAATCTTCATAAAGTTAAGTTCAGAACCCATAATATTCTTCTTATTCCCTAAAAATTCATTGTCACCTGGTTAAACTTTGGAGACCTTCAACTAATGTTTTCTTTCTTGCATCTGGGAATGTCTTACGATGTTCCTCAACGACCTGAAGCAAAAACTGTGTGTTCGTCATTTCTCGTTACAGAGGCGTTAAGTCCTTTATCAGTGCTACTCCCCTTTCTGCTATATCATTGACAACCTTCATGCTTTTAAGAATCTTGGAAGCGTTTTGATAATCTGGAATCTGTTCCCATTGAGCTGGATCTAAGAAGT
Organism: Bathynomus jamesi; assembly: GCA_023014485.1. Taxonomy (NCBI): domain Eukaryota; kingdom Metazoa; phylum Arthropoda; class Malacostraca; order Isopoda; family Cirolanidae; genus Bathynomus; species Bathynomus jamesi. The sequence continues at coordinate 155,825 of JAJOZX010004771.1, read as the reverse complement.
TAGAAAGTCATCTTCAAACCCTAAAATTGAGAACAGTTGTCAAGAGTTTGCTGTGACAAATGATGACAGATCTTTTCCTTCAGCAATCGTTGGATAAATTCTATTTGGAGGGCATATATCTCCTTCATTTTTTAGAGCTGCGACCATCAATCTTCACTTCTGAAGGTACACGATCACCAAAGAAAGAGACCAATCAGACGTTCACTTAAATACCACAAATGATTACGAATGCCTTGCCTGCAGATTTGGAGACGGTAGTGTCTGGCTAAGTTTTTAATTGCTGAAGGAGCTCAAGGTAATTTGCAGGAGCTAAAGTTGCTTGGGGGCATTGGAACCATGCTTTTACATAAATCTTTGTAGTGAATAAATTGAATCATCTTAAAGTTGATATTTCTCTTGATGTTAGACGAACCTGTGAATGGAGGATATAAATCTTTAAAGAATAAATTACGCTTGCTAGCTGACGTGCACGATGTAGAGCACCTGGTTGCATCAGTCTTCCTCATGGGGGTACTTCTCCCAGAAACAACAACTTAATTCTAAGGTTTCTCGGTTATCATCTCTTGGTTGACGTTCTTCTAGGTTAGTTTTACATAATTCAATTATTTCCTTCCATTCAGATATGTCTAAGGTCACTCCTTTATCACCACTCACTGGTTAAGCTTACGCTTATCAATGTTACTCCACTCTAGCTGTAATCGCTTAAATAAAGCAATATCAGTCCTGATGAGAGACCAAAAAGGACAACAAATACATTTCCAACTATAATCTCATGGATATGATGACAGGCTAGGTACAGAAGATTTTTTGTCCAACATTTGTTCAATCAGGATGCAGACTAGTGATGCACCGGAGCTCCGGCTCCGGCCATTTTAGAAAACCACCTGCTCCGGCCAGAAGTCTGACTAAACTGCCAAGTACACCAAACTCATTTCTGACAACTTTTAGTTTTAATTCTATAAAACCTCATTTCTGCACCTATCCGATTATTTCAGTTCTCAGTGACTGTAATAATAATTTATTTTATGAGTGATCAGTGATTGTATTAATAACACAACAAAAAATTTTCGGTTCAGAAAAAAACGGAAATAACATTCGGTCATTCTTAATATTTCGAGTGTGCTGATTCCAAATCTGAAAATAGTTTTTTCTATCACGTCACGTTCTTTTGTAATGACTGCTTAAAATCTTCATACCAAAAAATAAGAATATATTGATAAACAGATAGGCTTTATCATATGGAACCGTTTAATTATTGCTATACTTCAACATATATGCACAAAATTAATATAAAACTCGTATTATACTGTTTTCAACTCATTTGTATTTATGCTGGCGTTTGTGTGATGCTTCTGGTTGGTCACGCTTTAAATTCCAGCAGAAATCGGCCAGCATAGCAGGACTCCACTTCCCTTTGTATCGGCTCTCCATTGTGGCTATATCCTGGTGGAATATCTCCCCGTGTTCGTCGCTAACAGCAGATGCGTTTTCTGGAAAGAATGAGAGATGTGAATGCAAAAAATGAATTTTCAATGACCTCTTACATCCGAGACGTTGGTATGAGTTGATAAGTTGATCCACAAGTGCAGCATAGTTGTCGTATTTAGTCTTTCCTAGTAGACCGCTGCACACGTTTTTGAATGCACGCCAGGCTGCCAACTCAACCTCATCCATCATCGCTTCAAAGTGTTCGTCTAGCATGAGTTGGCGAATTTGAGGGCCGACGAATATGCCTTCTTTAATCTTGGCATCACTTATTTTTGGGAATTTTTCCTTTAGATATTTGAAGGCAGGCTTATCCTGTTTCAACGCCTTTGCAAATTGTCTCATCAGCCCTAGTTTTATGTGAAGTGGCGGCAAGATAACCTTTTCCTTTCGTACTAATGGTTCGTGAATAATATTGAGAGATCCAGGTGAGGAATTGTCTCGCGGCGGCCATACTGAGCGTGTGTAGTGTTCAGACCTTGCTCGGCTATCCCACTTGCATAGGAAACGCATGTATTTCGTATAGCCAGTTTGCAATCCATTGAGAATAGCCACAACCTTCAAATCTGCGCAGATAAGCCATTCATGTTCATTGTATTTTATACAGTCCAGAATGAAAGCAACATTGTCATACGTTTCTCTCAAGACGACTGAATGAGCGATCGGAACAGAAGGTATTGTGTTCCCATTGTGTAGCAGTACACCTTTAACACTGTACAGAGATGCATCAATGAACAATTTCCACTGATTCGGTTCATAGCACAAACCCAGAGCATCGAACAGACCATGTATATCAATGCAATAACAAAGATTGTTCTTCATTGTGAAATATTCCTGCAAATCTAAGGAGCGCTTTCGGAATGCTGTAATTCGTACGTCTTCCGCCAGCAGAGTCCATTCTTGTAGACGTGAGGCCAGCAGTTCACTTTGTTGCTTGGTAATTGGTAAGTATTAAATCACGGACCAAATCATTGAGTTCAGGCTGCGTGATGAGATGATGTTCTTTCTTGGACTCGACTTGAGCTTCATAGCATTCGCCGTCTGATTCCGATTTGTCAGAGTCTGTGTTATCGGTCAGCATTTCAGCTGGAGGACGAGGGATGGGTATATCTGTAGAATGTTCCATAGGACGCATAGCAGAACAAAGATTTTGGTAGACTATAGCTTTTCCCTTTTCTGTTGCAACCTGTAATGTGAAACAATAGACATTGTTGACTACTTAAGATAGCATTATTGTGTAATACATTATGCAGAGCAGGATATGCTAAAATGTGCTAAAAACACCAAATTTGACGTATATTCAAAAAAATAAAAGATTCAAATCTGTGATGTTCGTTAAGCAGAAATAGCAATCAGTTGAATGGTCCAGCCTCTCTCCCTACCATTGGGACACCGAATCCCAGACCAGGACCGGTGCCTTTGAATCATGCAGATAACGAGCTTGTACATCTCACAGCAGATATGAGGCGCCCAGTGTTTGAGTGTTTGTCCTGATCACTATCTTCTCATGTGAAAAAGCTTTATGAATTATACTTCGCATGCAAAGTCAACTTCCTTTTATAATGTTTTAACGTTAATGTCCCACAAATATAACAAAAACTGTCTGGCGAATTTTTGCACTCTAGGCATTGTAGCATAACATCAATAAAAACCTGTAAAATAAGAAAATGATAGATCAATTTGCAATTTCACACAATGTAGACGTCGGTGAAATATAATTTGATAGCTGTTATTCAATAATACTCGCTCACTTATAGCACCGATTTATGATAAAATATGGCTGACAATTTTGTTTTAAATGATTAATGAAAGAACTTTTTCATAAAATCAAAGTGGAAACACAGAGCTGAACACCACCACCACCATAGCATATGCATGACTGAACAAAATGTAAAAGATGCGTTCAGAGAACCAGTGGTTCTCAAAATGATACAATGAAATAGGGTCATTTTCATAAAATCGGTGGGTGATACAAATAAATGAGCGTTATTTTCGCAATCTACGCATATAATTAGCCATAAAAATGACTATCTCATTTCCGTTTTTTTTTCACTGTTGTACAGTGTAATTGATTTGATATAGGCTACTTTACTCAGCATTCAGCAAGACATCATAAGTTTCATAACCTGAGGATATTCTGTTCAATGGGAATTTTTAGAGAAATTAGCACATACAAAGCATAGAAAGTCGACTTTTATAAAGTTTAAGTTATTAAAGATTTAATAATTTAAAATAGCAGGACTAATATACAGGGTGTCCCAGAATTAACTATTTCAATGAAATCGGACAAATTTTTTAAAAACACACTTTTATTTATGTTTATCATGTTAAATGTGTTAAAAATGTATAAATTTCTAAATTTTTTTCATTTTATTTTCATAATTTTTTAATTATCTGGTCCAATGAAAGACCGTCTGAAGTCATAGAATGGCAGAGAGAGACTCCAAAAGTTAACGTGTGGCTTGGAATGACCAAATCCAAAATTTATGGCCCATTCTTCTTTGCGGAAGCAACTGTAACAGGTACCGTCTACCTTGATATGCTTCAGCAGTTTCTCGAACCACAGCTTCTTGATGATGGCATTCTTGATAATGTTGTGTTTCAACAAGAAGCATTGATCTTTTGGCGATAAACCTTTGTTTTTATGAAACCCCATGCAAAGAAATCCAGGGGTGTCAAATCCGGAGAACGCGGAGGCCATGGTCGAGGTCCTCCACGTCCAATCCACCGATTCGAAAGGCGTCTGTTGAGGTATTCTCGAACAATTAGAGCATAATGACATGGTGCTCCATCTTGTTGAAACATAACATTATCAAGAATGCCATCATCAAGAAGCTGTGGTTCGAGAAACTGCTGAAGCATATCAAAGTAGACGGTACTTGTTACAGTTGCTTCCGCAAAGAAGAATGGGCCATAAATTTTGGATTTGGTCATTCCAAGCCACACGTTAACTTTTGGAGAGTCTCTCTGCCATTCTATGACTTCAGACGGTCTTTTATTGGACCAGATAATGAAAAAATTATGAAAATAAAATTATGAAAAAAATTTAGAAATTTATACATTTTTAACACATATTAAACATAAATAAAAGTGTGTTTTTAAAAAATTTGTCCGATTTCATTGAAATAGATAGTTAATTCTGGGACACCCTGTATAAACCCTAAATAGATGAGACGATGGAACACACACACACACACACACATATATATATTAGGGTGGCCCTTAGTTGTATGTGATTTTCTGAAATTAAATATTTTTCATCTCCCAACCTCCAAAGTTGTTCTAATCCATGTAAAAATGCTCTGTGTAAAATTTCAGCTCTATCAGACAATATTAAGATGGCCCCCAAAGGCCCTAAATTTTCAGATTTTAACAATATTGATATTTTTTCATATAACACCGTTTTTATCTTCTTTACAGTGTTTTATTCGAAAGAAATATAGAATATGATCGAAAGAGAATTCAATTTACAATAAATTTAGTTATAACTATTATTTACTTAAAACCAAAATTGGACGATATATTCACGGAAATTGAAAAGTATCATAAGTGCGTAAAAAACCCGCTTCTGGAAGGTTCTAGAAAGTTCTGCGCCTGCGGCCTATATAAGCGGCGTAATTATTTGTTGTAAATAAAATTCACTTTCGATTATGCTTTGTGATTATTTTCCCAAACAAAGTTTGCAAATGAATTATAAAGGTTTTATATTAGAAATACCAATTAACGGTGAATTTTGAAACTTTAGGGCCTTTGGGGGCCACCTTAATATAGCCCAATTGAGCTGAAATTTTGCACAGAGCACTTTTTTATATATTGGAAGAAGATTAGGGGTTGGGAGCAAGTAATTTCAAAAGTTGAAAAATAGGGGCCACCCTATATATATATATATATATATATGTATATATATATATATATATATATACTGAAATAAATCAATTGGCCGGAACCTCCGGCCTCCGGTGCATCACTAAATTGCAGGCACCACCACCTGTAATACTTGCCGTGGTATCAAACGACATAGCTTTGATCTGGTTGGTTAAATTCCAATTGAACTACTAGGGTGGTTTCTGGAGCAAAGTGTTCACTGATATTAACTGAAGTTTCTTTTCTAATTTTCATCCTTTTAGTGCGAATAGAATCTTTATTGATCGATAGTGACTCTACATCATATCGTAAACGTTTTGCCGTAGCAGCAGCGATATGAGCTGCTGCTCGGTTGCTGGTCTTTGTACGGTCTAGAGCAGGGGTGGGGAACCTTTTTTCATTGGAAGGCCGCATTTCATTTAACCAAGACCCTATTAGGCTGCATGCTGAGAATTTAACATATACAGTACAACAAAATGTCATATTTTAGTCTACAATCTACATATTTATTAATTTTAAATCAAACTTGATAATACGTGAGGGCTTTTATAATAAATAAAAAATTCAGCAAGTGCACATTTATTTTTGTGGGGAATAATTAACAATATAACTAATATTAAGTGAAAAAATGATATTAAGTGAAATGATGTTAATATTAAGTGAAAAAGTGATAAACCATTTAATGACTTTTTTGTGACTGCTTATTGCGGGACAGGAGTCGTACATTTGGTTCCAATATCGTTGACCGTAGTTTTAGTTGGTCCTCCAGGTGAATATTCGTCATCTGAGATCTCAAGCGCGTTTTGATTTGAGTCACATGAAAACGTTGATTCACAACAGTAGGTTGTGCCGAAAGAAGGCAACATTCGACGAACATGTTGGCGCAGACGTGGGTATTCAACGCCATTTTTCCATATTTCAACAGGATTCTTTTTAGTATCAAATAGAGACTTAAGGATATTATCTTCTAATAGCTCAATCAACTCCATCTGTAAATCTTCAGGTGCTTTGGAGACGCCAACCAGGTGTGGTTGGAAAGCTAGTTTCAGTGTGAAGTCATGTTTCTCAAAATCTTCAAATCTTTCATCGTATTCTTCAATCAGGGAGTCTAGGACAGCTGTGTATTCTTTCACATCGCATTCCCTTAATGATTTGCTTGTATCTTCTTCTTCAATTACCTTTGCCAGTTCAGGGAAGTGTTCAGCTGAAAGTTCCGATCGGGTAAGGATAGTTTTGAAAAAGCGCAGCTTCCTCCGAAAAGCCTGGATTTTTTGCCACATTTCATATATGGATTTAGTTTTACCTTGCAAAGAAATATTCAGGTAATTTTGCTTGACATTACGTCACACAAAAATGCAGCATTTCTGCAGAAATCCTTTTTTGACAAATCACATGGTTCATTGAGTTCCTCAGAAAATCTTGTGATTTGTTTTCGCAAAGACAAAAGTTTTTCAAAGACTTGCCCTTGTGACAACCAGCGCACTTTAGAATGATACGGAAGATCCACAGTGAATGTTTCATCATCAAGCATAAGCATATTGCGAAACTGGCGATGTCGTGATGCATTTGCTCTAATGTAGTTCACAATACGTATAACTTTACTTAATATGTCACTTAAAACAGTAGATTTGGCACAGAGATTCTGTTGATGCAAAATACAGTGAAAGGAAATCAAGCTATCTGGATTTGGCAGTTCTTTTTGTAGTAGCGCAACAAATCCTGCACATTTTCCTCTCATGGAAGGTGCACCATCTGTGCATACACTTAGTAAATTACATAAATTCAGTTTCGCTTCACGGCATTTTTCTTTGAAGAGAGACAAGACGTCAATTCCACGTGTCTTCCCCGTAAGAGTACCCAAAGCCAGTAACTCCTCGTAGCATTGAAAATCTGCAGTTATAACACGAATATAAAGTGACACTTGCGCTGAGTCAGTAATATCAGTGGACTCATCCAAGGTAATCGAATAATAAGTATTTTCGCTTTGGCATATTGTATGAAGTTGTTCAGTTGCATTGAGGGCTAATTCATGTTGCCGATCAGTTATGGTCCTTCTTGAAAGAGGTAGTTGTTTGTATTTGTTAACCTTGTCTGAATCTAAAGGGGCTACAACTTCAACAATGCATTCTTTTATGATTTCCACATCACTATATGGCTTACCTCTTTTTCCACATATATATGCTACTTTATAAGTTGCTTCAGTGATTTCAGTCCCTAGGCCTGACATCGTTTTAAATACTTGCTGTTGTTGCTGCTTTTGAAGTTTCATCTTCGTAAGTGCAAACTTTCGGGGTTCTTCTTCCAATATAGCATACTTGTGGTTCTTATGAGTTGCATAATGCTTATATGCATTGTGTTTCTTCACTGTTGCAATTATGGCGTTGCAGAGCAAACGCATCATTTTATCTTTCTCAACAACTATGAAATACTGCAATTCCCATTCTTCATGGAATATTCTGTTCTCTTCCTTTAATTTTCTTTTCACAGTTTTTGACATGATTGGGGTACCAGAAGATTTTTAAATAAAAATGGTACACGAATTGATCAAAGATTTACAGTTTTAAAGGAAACAAGCGTGCGTGTCACTAACGGAGAATCGTCAGTAACTGTCATCCAGTCAGCCAGTCGAGTTGATCGTTGATAGGTAAGGGCGTAAGCCGTAAGGCAACTCTGCCAGTTTTAACTGGCAACGTTGCCATATTTCCTATTGTTCAAGCCATAAAGAAGGCTTGTATGTGTAAGAAGCAGTGAAGCTGAAACCATGATCTAATGAAATAGCCTAAAGCCCTAAAGGGGTATCAGTTGCTGTCCATTATCGTACGGTATGAATTCTGAATGTCAAATAGGCAGAAGGCCGCAACTAGTACCCCAAAAGGCCGCAGGTTCCCCACCCCTGGTCTAGAGCTTGCGTTAATTCGGGAGTCATTATGTTTTGAGGTCTTGTTTTCTTAATTGTGGTTGGTGGGTGTCACCCTGACAAAAACCTTTTAATTTTTGAGATGTACTATTTTCCGAATGGATCGACTCGTTATCACTACTGGTACTTGAATCTATTGTTGCAACTTTGCTTAGTTGTATTTCTTTTTCATGTTTTCTGTCGCGGCTAATAAAATTTTGCTCTCTAATTACCTTATTTCTTTCCTTGATTGTCACTTTATTAATGCCAGCTATGTGACCTTTCCTTCCACTGCGCTGAGCAATAAAAAATTTCTTACCTTCTATTTTCATCATAGACAGAGCATTCCCGTGCGCAATGTCAAATAGTTCATTGAGTCGTGATGTGAAGTGTGTTTCATTGGAAATTTGCTTTTGAGATCGACGGGACTTACTTTTTTGTAATGCTTTCCATTCAGAATGAAGTTTGAGCAACCGCTTAATAAGATCATGTTCATGCGCAGTTGGAATACTGACTTTCTTCCAGAAACCCATAACACTGATCAAAGTGTTCTTAGCACTATCTTTCAAAGGGAGCTTCATCTCTGAATGATAAAAAAAAATGTGCCAAAACTTGCTACTGAGAAGAGGGTTTATCGCCCAATATTTTTGGTAAAGTTGGATCAACAAGCCATATATCTTTTAGAACGAGTACTATAACTAGTACTAGCCATGATAATAATGATTGTGGTTGTTTAATCACTTTCGCAACATCTAAGATCATATGATGGAGGGGACCTACAGCTTTACGCGAGATCCGAACCACGGGTCGCTACATAATCTGGACACGGAGGACGGTCTCCCATCCAACTACTACCCAGACCAAATGTCGCTTAACTTCGCTGATCAACGGGAAGCGGTATTACGACATTGGCTACGACGTAGCCCGTACTAGCCATGATTGCAAAAAAAACAAGTAAAAATTTTAGGGCGTGAAACTCCTAACCGTGAAATAAATGGAGCACGAATTACTACCACTTCCTCAGCATGTAGTTAACAGGATTTGAGTTGCAGCTTGGTCCTTGCCAGTTTTCCAGATGCCAAAAGTCACAAGTAGTAGTTACATATATATTGGTATTATATCATAAATACAATTATATCTGAAAACATATGAATTGTCGTAACCATGAAGTTGCAGGCAGAGATCTTTTATAAAATAAGTGAAGGAATGTTATTTTTAAGATTTCGTGGTGTACATCTCAGAACGCAGTGTGGTTTGGTTTTTAAACCCTCATGAACGAATAAATCCGAAGTGTTTCAGATTGTTTAAAGTTGTTCTATCTTAGTTCGGATTATCAGAGAAGTAATAAAACCAAACCACGTGGGGACAGAGGTTTATCACCGAGACCCGACCCCAGCGAGAAGGGTAATCCAACGGATTTGGACGTACGTGCAAATGCGTGGTTTCCTCTTTCGCTAGGTCGAAGATTTTAATATCTCTTTTGCATGATGGTGTGACTTTTGTAAGACAGATTCGAAGACGCTGCTAAAGTTGAACCACGAGGGGGTCATAAACTTAAGACTTCGAATCTGTTAACGGTATTTAAGTGTATTTTTGGGAAGGAGTAGTAGTTTATACTCGGAAATCAGGTCCCGCTCCAATCAGGGGGCCCAGGATCCTGGGAAACGAAGTAAAGACGCCTTCTTTCCCTCTTGTATGGGGAATAGCCTCCTGGGGGGACGATCTTAAGAAAATCTAAGGGTTTGATAGGCTTTCAGAACATTGGAAGGCGGGGTCCTTCAAAATTGTAAAGTAAATTCGAAAATTGTTAAGTCAGTTGTAGTCGTTCCTCCTTGAAGTTAACTGTGGTGTAAGAAAACTTAAAACTGAAAGAATCAATTGTCACTAAAGTAAAAATTAAGAACTTATATAGTTCATGAAATTCGTTTACGCGGAAATTTGAGCATAATCATTTAATTGTTAGCGACCGTAACCGAGAACTTGATTGTATCTTAATTTAGGTTAACCAACGGACCAAGAGTTTTGTGAACTTTCTCTTAATTTAATTTGGCTCCAAGTAAATGCTAAACGGGGTACGTCTGAGCCTCTAGTTCCTGAATCCGTCAATTTGGGTTCAGAAGAAAGTCCCGTATGGGATATACTGTAGAGTTGCGAGCTTTGTAGCGGGCCGTAAATCTACGGTCCGTACGCAGCACAAGTGGGAGTAAGTTTGTCTCCTGCCAGTAGTAAGTAAATTTATTCTTTGAATATCTGGGTCGAAGTGCGACCACTTCATTTCTTATTTATTTATTTTTGTTGCACTAAAATATAAAACCCCTCGATCTATAAATTATTGAAATTCAGATAACTATTAATCTTTTCTTTAGATTTATCATTGTTGATCAATTTAACGATTTAAATTCATCAAACTGTGAACTTTGTCTTTGCCGTTAAGATTATTGTATTGTCTGAAATTTTATAGATGTAATTCAGAATAAACTATTAAATACATGTACTGTGTCGAGTGACATTTAATAAAATTTATAAGAGGGTGTGTGTTGTTTTAAATACCTTGTGATAGACCCCTCTTGTTAGCTGGGGAAAATTAACGTTCAAAGTAGGCTTGTGGAAAGCCGAAGGAACCTAGCCTATCAATTTAAAGGGCCATCCGTCTTGGGTAGGCCGAATAATCCTGGACGAAAATAAGAGATAAAATCACCGGGTACGCCCAACTTAAAGGGTGCCCGTGAAGTGAATTAAAGTCAGAGAATGGGCGTTCAATACCATAAATAAATATACGGATTGGGCGCGTACATCAGAATATTTCGTATAAACATTTTAATAATAATTTCTGCAAATTTTGCAAAGAAATAAATGGAGTATTTTAGTATTGATTAAAAGTACATTACTCTACATTTTTTTACTGCCGTGCGCCAGTGCGCCACCCCTAAATATGATTTGATTGCTTTAAAAAATGGTAGGCTAAGTTTTCTCATGATAAAGAACAAAATTCGATCTTCTGAACTCTAAAGTTAAAAAAATAATTTTTGTCCCTATATGCTCATAGCCACCCTAATATATATATATATATATATATATATATTATATATATATAAGGGTGGAGGATATAACTAATAGACCAATTTACAGAGGGTACCTCCGAGGACAACGTATGTTATTCATGTCGGTACTAATAACGTTTTAAATTCTAGATCGGAAGAACTGCTGGCTAAGTACAGGGACTTACTAGAGCGATTAAAGGAAAAAACTAATAAGATTGTTTTAACAGGTATACTTCCTCGAATTATCCATCGTAACGATTTCTACAGCAAGGCGACCTATATTAACAATAACCTAAAGTCTCTCTGCCAACAGGAAGGAGTGCATTTTGCAAATTTTTGGAACAGTTTCTACGGCAGGAGGGACTTGTTCCTCGGAGATTGACTTCATCTTAATGACGGAGCTGCGCGTTTAGGAAGACTATTTCATAATACTGTTTCTTCTTTTCAGGCTGCCGTAACTCGAACGGTCCCAGCGTAAATTCCATAAATTTCCACTGCGCTCGCGAAGGTGTCGCAATTACAAACAATTTGGAGGTTCTATCCTTAAATGCTCGTAGCCTACGAAATAAAAGAAACGAATTTTTTTCTTTAATTGCTTGTAAAGACTATGATATAATTGCGATAAATGAATCGTGGCTTAGCACGGAAACTCGTGACTTTGTAGGGGAGTACCAAATTAAAGGTTATAGACTTTTTGTTAAAAACAATAGGTAGGCGAGGAGGCGGTGTTATGTTGTATATCAAAGATAATATAACGAACGTTATAGAAGTAAAGCACACAATTCCAGAACCGATAGATTCGACTATAGCAGAACTTATATTGAACGATTTCAAACTTGTTGCGGTTATATATAGGCCCCCTAATCAAACAGGTGATACGGACGAAGCGTTATATCGTGAACTAAAGAGAATAATCGGTAGTGAGCAGGCTTTAGTTATGGGTGACTTTAATTGTGCTAACGTAAATTACGATACAATGCAGGGAGACGCGGAAGGTAATCGCTTAGTTAATTTTCTCGAGGATAGCTTTCTTATTCAAAAGGCTGGGGAACCTACGAGGTTGGACAGTATTTTAGATTTAGTAATAACTACGGATGATAGGCTAATTACTGATCTTCAATAGAACTGTTGAGCAATAGCGATCACAATATGGTAGAGTTTGTCCTCTCAGTAAGTCACTTGAAACCAACTAACTCGGCTAAAATTCCTAACTTCCAGCACGCAGACTTTAGTAAATTTCGAAATAAATTGTCACACGTCAATTGGGAAAACGTAATGGGGAACTCCAACGCAAAACTAATGTGGGAATCGTTCGAAACAGTATTTAGGACTATAAATGAGGAATGTGTACCGTACAAAATTAAGCGTGCGAAAGTAAACAACAAGCCCTTGTGGTTTACTTCTAGAGTAGGAGACATTATAAAGAGTAGAGATAGGGCTTATAGGCTACATAAGTTACGAAACAGCTACATATCTCTAAGGCGTGAAGCGAAAAGTGTAATAAAAAAGTCCAAGCGCGAATTTGAAATCTCCATAGCTCGTGACGGTAAAGAAAACCCCAAGCGATTCTTTCAATACGTCAATAATAGAAATCCAGTAAAAAGCGTCTTGGGGCCTTTGAAAAATGTAAACGGAGATCTAGTTTCTGAAAACGAGGAAATGGCTACCTTGCTAAGCGAATTTTTACGTCAGTTTTTACTATAGAAGATGTAACGAATATCCCTACGGTCATAGACATAATACCTTTTGATAATGGTAATATTTTGGATAATATCGTGGTTAATGAAAGGGAAGTAATGCGCTATATTGATAAAATGAAAACGCGTAAATCACCGGGGCTGGATTCCATATATCCCATATAACTAAAAGAATTAAAAGATAGCATTGTTGTGCCGCTAACAAAGATTTTTAATGCGTCTATTTCTGAGGGGTGCGTACCAGATAATTTCAAGTTAGCAAACGTAACACCTATCTTTAAGAAAGGCGATAAAGGTGCGGCGGGAAATTATAGGCCAATCAGTTTAACGTCTGTTGTAGGTAAGCTACTGGAATCAGTAATTAAGGATCGTATAGTCGAACACTTAGAATTGCATAAACTAGTTAGAAATACGCAGCACGGTTTTAGGCGAAACAAATCTTGCTTAACTAATCTTTTAGAATTTTTCCAAAGCGTGGTTGACCTTTACGATAGACATCGGGCGGTTGATGTAGTGTATTTAGATTTTCAAAAAGCGTTTGACACCGTGCCGCACAAAAGACTCATTGAAAAAACTAAGGGTCATGGAATCAGGGGTGTAGTAATAAATTGGCTAGAAGAGTGGTTGCGAGGTAGGAAACAGAGGGTGGTCGTTGATGGAGCGGAGTCGTGTTGGGCTAATGTAGCGAGTGGCGTTCCTCAGGGTTCTGTATTGGGCCCCTTGCTTTTTCTTATATATATTAACGATTTAGATGTCGGCCTAGTCAGTACAGTTTCAAAGTTTGCGGATGACACGAAGCTGGGTGGTAGGGCGATTAATGACGAAGATAGAGGTAAAATCCAGGAAAATCTGAATAAACTCGTTGATTGGTCAGTCACATGGCAAATGAGATTTAACGTCGATAAGTGCAAAATTTTGCTTATAGGTTCGCGTAACGGTAATTTTGCGTATAGTATGTCAGGGAAAGAGTTAACAAGCGTAGAGCAGGAAAAAGATTTAGGAGTTATAGTCACTGGTGATTTAAAAGTAGCGAAACAAAGTACAGCAGCGGTCAATAAGGCGAACAAAGTGTTAGGTTTTATAGCTCGGAATTTTGAGTACAAATCGCACGATATTATACAGGGTGATCAAAAAGTAACGCAACCCATGGAGAAACGCACATAATTGATTTTTTCCTTCTGTTGCAGGTGGTGAATATATGAAAAAGATGAAATACACCTTGGAGCAGCGTATATTCATTGTCACGCAGTACATTCGCTCCAGAAGCTATGCCCAGACGCAGGAGGCCTTCACGGAAATGTATGGAAGAGGTGCTCCAAACAAATCCTCTATCAAGCGACTATACGACAAGTTTCAAGAGACAGGGAATGTCGATGACGTAACGAGAAGCGGTCGGCCGAAGGTGTTGACACAAGACAAGTTGATCGACGTGCAAGCTGCCTATACTCTGAGCCCCCGAAAGTCCCTGCGACGCCTTTCAAGCCAGTCCGGGCTCTCCTATGGCAGTGCCCACACCGCGGTGCGAAGATCATTGAAAATGTACCCCTACAAAATGCGTGCCGTCCATCAACTCCTGGCTCGAGACCATGAATCTCGCCAATCTTCTTGTCGATGGTTTATGGAATTTGTAACGCCGGATGGGGAAGAACTGGATGATTGGTACTGGTCAGACGAGGCGTGGTTCCATCTTGATGGATACGTCAATGCACAGAATAGTCGAGTATGGGCCACGGAAAACCCACATGAGCTGCATGAGTCACCTCTACACGCACAGAAAATTGGTGTCTGGTGTGCCATGTCACGTAGTCGCATCTTCATAACATTCTTCCAATACACAGTGAACAGTGGCCGGTACATAATGATGGTGAACGAATTTGTCAACACCTTGCCGGCAGAGAGGTTGCAGAACACGTGGTTTCAACAGGACAATGCCACAGCCCATACAGCCAGAAACACCATGGCTTACTTGGAAACGTGTTTTCCAGGACGATTGATCTCACGTGGGTTGTGGCCAGCGCGATCTCCGGATTTATCGCCTCCCGACTTTTTCTTGTGGGGTTACCTGAAAGATGCCTCATATGTCACTCACCCGCACAGTATTCCAGAATTGCAGGCGATGATTCAGAAGTGTGTTGATGCAATTTCACAGGAAACGTTGCAAAGGGTCTTTAAGAACATGAATCGCCGTATCCACTTGTGTGAAGCACAGAACGGTGCCCACTTCCAGCACTTGCTCTGAAATAAATCGTTTTCCCATGGGTTGCGTTACTTTTTGATCACCCTGTAGTTCCTCTTTATAAATCACTAGTTAGACCCCATTTGGAGTACGCGATCCAATTTTGGAATCCGCATATGCGCAAAGATAGACAAAATCGAAAGAGTTCAAAGACGAGCAACTAAGATGATTCCGTCGCTTTGGTCAAAGTCGTACGAGGATAGGCTTAAGGAGTTAAAATTGACTACACTCGAGACCAGGAGGCTAAGGGGTGATCTAATCCAGGTTTTCAAAATTATGAATGGGTTCGATAACATAGAGAGAACTTTTTCAAAATATCTCAATTTAATAGGACTAGAAATAACGGGTGTAAGTTGACAAGTAGAATGTTCGAGACAACAGTTGCCAAAAACTTTTTTACGCACAGAATAGTAAATAGCTGGAATAGTTTGCCGGTAGAAGTTATATAGTAGCACGTCTATAAACATGTTTAAAATCGATTAGACGCATATGTTGATAGATTGGGTATAGTTTAAGGTAGTAAAATTAAGGCTTTGTGGGGATAGATCCCACAGCTCAACACAAGTGTTGTGGATATAGGGAGGCAGCATCTTGGGTTAGGGGATATCTCTGTCCTTACACACCCCATTTAAAGAGATTCCTCTGCCGAGCGGTGCCCCATAGTACTGTGAGGTATTGAAAAACTCATGATCTTCACTTGCCCCACAAACACCTTTAAATGGAGACCCAAATGGGTGCACACACATTTCTACATTACTGTACAGTCTTTACAGCTACACCTACACTTTTCCTCCTAAGTATATATATTGTAATGTATATGGTGGTAAATTTTGACTTGGTCCGCAATCGATATGGCTCGTGACTTATTTTTGGTTGGATGGATACCGTAATGAAATTGACTGGATCCTTTGGATCTGATATATTTGCATGTCGGTTATAAATAGATATAGAGTGTAACATATTTGTGGATAGTAGTCTATTATGACTTGATCCTCTGGATCCAGAGATTCTATCTTTAGTTTTAAATCTATACTTAATTAGTTTTAAATTGATAATTATTTAGTTTCGTAAAAATTGGTCGTTGCCAATTTACGGGCAGTTTTTACATAAATTTCTTATGTTCTTGTGGTTCGGAACCCACGTAAAATTGTAGGTCCCCTCCGCTACCACGGAGGACATACACAATTACGAACACAGTTAGGTAGACCAGCCATGAGTGGATCCTAGGGTCTTTGTTGGTCTGAAACTATATATATATATATATATATATATATATAGGCCCGGATTTAGCTATAGGCGAACTAGGCGATCGCCTAGGGCCTCGCGCCAAAGGGGGCCTCGCTCAAGCCGTTTTGCGCGTTCTGTTCAAGTGATATTAATGATTTAGAACTCTATGAAGAACTTAAAGTACTTTGCAGGTTTATACCTGAGAAAAACAGATCTCGGAAATGCCCTTGTTTATATAGTGCAAAAACAACTAAGTGAGATTTATCCTAATGTTTATGTTGCACTTCGAATAGTATTAAACCATCCCAGTTACTGTTGCTTCGGCTGAAAGAAGTTTCTCGCGTCTCAAACTTATTAAAACATTTGCGTTCCACCATGTCTCAAGCGAGATTGCAATCATTAGCTATGTTATCAATAGAAAACGATATAACAAATTCATTAGATTATTCTCAATTAATTGAAGAGTTTAGCTCGAAGAAAAGTAGAAAAGCATTGCTGTAATATTCAAGGAGCATCTGAACCAAATATTAAAGCATTAATATTTAGCCTGATAAGTCGATCGCTCACTATTATAAAAAATGAAATGTCAGCATCTCTTATACATCACATATGAAAAACGTTTGTATACTATGGAAAGTCATTACGTATAATAATATATAAATCTTGAAATCATTGTCTTATATTTTCGATACAAATCTTCATTCATATTATAATTTATACTTATTTGTATGGTTTATTTATATTTCTTATACAATTTCCATGCGTGATTATTTTGGTTTGGTTTAATTTTTAAGTGCTGGCATAGTTCTGTCTTATGCGGGATTCTAATATTGCTGGTATAGTACCGATAATTAAGTCCATATTTTCATATATATATAGGCATAGGGCCTCGCAACTTCTAGATCCGGCCCTGTATATATATATATATATATATATACACACACACACAGGGTGTACATAGTCAGGATCTATTTTTGTGAAACACTTGGAAATTATATGGAATTCAATGATAAAGTGGTAACATTTATTAAATAATTAAGAGTAGGATTCGACGTGACGCCCATCAGTATCCCTGCACAGCTCAAATCGTTCCGCAGCATTTCTAAACACATTCTGGAGCATTTGCGGGGTTATGTTATCTGCAGCAGTTCGTATACGTGTACGTAAGTTTTCAAGACTCGTAATCTTCGTCTGATAGACGTGCGATTCGATAAAGCCCCATGCAAAGAAATCTAAAGGGGTTAAATCTGGTGATCTCGCTGGCCAAGGTCTGTTGCTTCCGCGTCCGATCCAGCGATTTGGAAAACGTCCATTTAGATAATCCTGAACAATTTTGGCATAGTGACAAGGAGTACCATCATGTTGATAGACGACGGTACTAACAATCCTATCCCCGTCGTCTATCAACATGATGGTGCTCCTTGTCACTATGCCAAAATTGTTCAGGATTATCTAAATCAGTGATGCACAAACCCTGGCCCGCGGGCCAAATGTGTCCCCCACGGGTCTTTTCAATTCAATGAAAAAGTTAGAATATAAAAGTGACCCAATTTATGACTTAGATGGAAAGTAAGTAGGCTAATACATTTAGTTATTTTCTTCGCTTGGCCCTCACATCAAAAACGTTTGTGCACCACTGATCTAAATGGACGTTTTCCAAATCGCTGGATCGGACGCGGAAGCAACAGACCCTGGCCAGCGAGATCACCAGATTTAACCCCTTTAGATTTCTTTGCATGGGGCTTTATCAAATCGCACGTCTATCAGACGAAGATTACGAGTCTTGAAAACTTACGTATACGAACTGCTGCAGATAACATAACCCCGCAAATGCTCCAGAATGTGTTTAGAAATGCTGCGGAACGATTTGAGCTGTGCAGGGATACTGATGGGCGTCACGTCAAATCCTACTCTTAATTATTTAATAAATGTTACCACTTATCATTTTATGATTGAATTCCATATAATTTCCAAGTGCTTCACAAAAATAGATCCTGACTTTATGTACACCCTGTATATATATATTATATATATATATATATATATATATATATATATATATATAGCCACTTCGCATTTCATCATAAAAATTGCGATGTTGATTTAGTGAAGTGATTTTAGAGATTACAAACCATTCTTTGTTGAAATAAGACTCACTTGATATGTCATTGAAATAACCTCGCAACGAATAGGGTGTAATTATACTTTAACGCATCATTTCCCAAACATTATCCATCACCCCCTTCAGATTGAAGTGAACCCTTCGCGTGCCCCTTATTTCATCAGCAAATGATATTCAATAGTGTGTAATTTATTATCATCATAAAGAGTGTGCGGATAGCATTGAAAAAGAATGTTTCATTTATTCATGACATAATTTCTATTTTTTTTCCTAATCTAACCGGGTATAGTGGTAGTTTCAATAATTTTATTCCCTATCTCCATCTTGACCTACTTTTTCTTTAGCTATCATCATCCTCCTCCTCCCAGCTTTGCGCGTCCCACAGTTTGGGGAAAGTGTACTTTGAACTTCCTATCTGCACTGCAAACAAGTGGATGGTAAATTAACAATAAATAACTTGTTTAAGTGATTTCCAAACAACAGTATGGTACAATTTTGAAATCCTAATTACAGATAGTATTTATCTGAACTGAATTTTGCGGTTGTGTTAGTATGATTACCATTTTTATTATTATTTTAACATGTTATTTTAATAATTTTATACTCTCAATATACAGTAACAACGTCCTTAAATATAATTTTAAAATTTCCTGATGCAGTCCCCCGCTATTTTAATAGCATATAATATTTGTTTACAAAGGGACTGCAAACTAAAATTGTGCAGTAACAGTAGATTTACTAATTTCATACTGTAAATTTAAAAGTTAAAACTGTAAATTTAAAATCACGGGTGTCGTATTTTAACTAGAAAATTTTTGGTTTAAAGAATGACTATAACCAGTTATGTTTACAGTAGCTGTTAAATGTAATGAGTTTTAGTATTAATTTCTTCACTTCGTTTCTTTACGGTTAACCCTTCCAGACGCAGTTTATCTGATTGTGAATGAGTCAACTTTGACCCCGGAAGTTTCCCGCAGTTGTACAGCAAGTTAGCTGTTGGATTTACGTTGACCACTTAGTGATTTAATACTCGGGTGTTCAGTCAGATTTTTTATAGCTTTGATGGTCTGCAACGTTTACTCGTATCATCATCAGAGGTGCCAGTTTCATTGAATGTCTTCATTTTCCATTGACTGTACCTTCTTCGTATAACGTAATTATAGTATGCAAAGTAGTGCGCTTTTGAACCATATTTCATACCTAGAAGTAGAAAAAAGTATTACCAAATTTTATTAGTAAGTAAATTGGATTCGGTATTTTATATAGTAAAATAGTGACCTTTAACAACACTCGAAGGCTCGCGTTCACAGAATTTACAAAGGAATAACAATGAATTTATAGAAAATAAAAAGCTTGAGTGTGAACTTCACGCCGGCCCCACACAGGATCGTCTTACGACTGACGACCTAAGTCGTCATTCGTGAGTCGCAAGACGATCCTGTGTGCGGCCGGCCTAAGTATGACTTCAACATCACAATAGAAAGTTCAAGTACACTTTTCCCCTTTCCTCAAACCTGACTCGGATATTGTTAAAGTGTAATTGCACCCTATTTGTGGGGTGTTCTTTCACTAACTTTCATCAGTTGGTTCTTATTTCTATAAAGAATGGCTTATGACCAGTAAAATTACTTTAAGTCAATATCGCTATTTTTAGAGTGAAGTATCAGGTGACTCAACACTTTTGCGTGGTATTTATATATAAAAAATAATAGTATGAATTTGGAATTATCATTATTATTCATGATCATAGTCATTATTATATCTATTATTATTTTGGCCTTATTTATATAAATTAATCGTGTGTTAAAATATGACCTTGTTATTGCAGAGCAAAGCCCTGGGCGCTGTCCTGCTGGAGCAGACATGTCGGCAGCTCAATCTCCTCGAGTCAGACTATTTCGGCCTTGAATATACCGATGGCAACACCAGATATTGGCTTGACCTCGACAAACCCATGAACAGACAGGTGAGAATGTCCTTCGGGACGTTACTCTTCTTCTTTCTGGGAACCTTTGATAAGAATGATTGAAAGAGAGAGAGAGACGCGAGAAGTGAGTTGTCCCTCCGGATCTGGTTTGGGCGATCCATGGAACAGGGCTTCCGATAGATGTCTCGCTCGATTACTCTGGGTATTATCGTTCAGTCGAGATGCAGTTCCGCGCTTCAGATTAAACTCGAGGAACTTGCACTGCGAATACCCCGTTATTATTCAGGTGTGGGAGGACGTGGTGCTCGTGGTGAATTACTGGTACATTCTTCGTTGATGCAGGAAATAGTGCATATAGTAGACTCGTGCTACAATTACCGCATTGACTCCGTATATTTCAAGTATAAAACTTTTTTTTGGACCCTCTTTTTAGTATAGTATAAAAATAAGGTTAACATCGCTTCACCCCCACAATCCTTACATGGCAAAATAGGTTATGGAACGGTTCCTTTCAAAATTGAGGACCGCAATAGACGCTAACCGGGAACTCGCTCTCTTTTTTACCCTCTATATCATAAGCACACCGGACAAAAAATTAGTCACCCCTAATAGCACCGATAGTAGGAAGTTCAAGGTCACACAGAGGGCGCTGATGTAGCATTGGTAAGTGACAAGTAGCGGTGACGTAGCACACAGGATCAGATCTGTTTCGTGAGGTGGTGAAGAACAAAGTGTGTGTTGGATATAGTCTGCAAAATGGGTCGTGAGGCAGACGTTACTCAGTGGCAAAAAGGAGCCATCGTGTTTGGCAGAGCCCACGGACACAAAATGTCTGAAGTAGCCCAATTTGTTGGTGTGTCAACGCGTACTGTCCAGCGAGTTTACAAAGAGTGGTGTAGTTCGCAATCAACTGAAAATCGACGGTGTAACTGTGGCCGGAAAACAATTCTCGACAATAGGGACCGCCGCCATGTTTCTCGTCTAGTAACTGCAAATCGTTTTCAAACCAGAGAACAATTGCTCCAAGAAACCAATGAGGTTCTCCAGCGACCAATTTCCGAACGGACATTGCGACGAGAACTGCATGCGATGGACATCTGAAGCAGGGTACCACGGAAGAGGCCGCTGTTAACAGCAAGTCACAAATTGGCACGTTATAAATGGGCTCAGAGGCACAAAAACTGGACTGCGGCAGATTGGAAACGTGTAATTTGGTCCGATGAGTCCCGTTTTTGTTTGTTCTCCAATGATGGGAGGCGACGAGTACATCGCAGGTCCAATGAAGCCTTTAATCCTGAATGCGTCGAAGGTGTTGTTCAGGCTGGAGGTGGTTCCGTGATGTTCTGGGGATGTTTTTCGTACCACAAAATGGGCTCTCTCGTTCCAGTGACGATGAATTTGAACCAGCAGGCGTACCTCCGCATACTAAACTCGCCGGATTCGTGCGGTTATCAAGGCCAGAGGCGCCGTCACACGTTATTAGGTACATTCTGAGAGGGGTGACTAATTTTTTGTCCGGTGTGCTTAGATGGAACCTATATGATCAGTGTTAAGAACCTTTATTTCTTGGAACGTTAAAGTTGCAAAAAAAAAAAAAAAACCTTACGTGTTTCGACTTGAATTCTTTACAACCTTGACAGTTTATGATGTATAACAGCATAGGATGAAGGTATTTTAGTAATTCGTTCGATGCAAATCATTTAATTATTATTTTTTAAACTGCTTCAGCTGTTTAATTTGTAACGGGGACGTTTCTCTTCGTCACCAAGAACTGTAGTTTCGGGTTAATGAGTACGTTATGTTACGTGGATTGTTGTTATGACTTGTCAGGGTAAAGTTGCCAGTGGTCGCGCATTTGACTTAAAAAAAAAAAAACTTCCCACAAAATACTGTCGCATGAATTTTATTTCCTTCACTGTAAAACATTACTTCCAGGAACTTCGTTACTAGAAGTATTTTCCCGCACTTCTCTGTGTAGCAAAGGGTTAAGAGACGTTTCCTTAATCCTTTACTGCACAGGTCTTTCCAAAACTGAATAAAAATCGTCTGGCGTTATCCAGAACAAAATCAGTAAAGTAACATTGCCTGATAAAGGGTTAAAGGGTCTTCAGATTTTAAACTTTATTGTATTTTATGGATTGTTGTTGATGATGATGATAGGCCCATTTAGAATCTTCACATGGTATATGTAGCTGATTTAATTTTAATTTATATTTCGAATGTCGCTTTAACCGAGTTACTTTATTTTAAAATTGTCTTTATTATAACTGTTTGCCTTTGCGAGGTTCCGAAAGGAAACGGAGGAACTGAAATAGTATTAAAGCCACCAACTATAATATTTATTATTCGTGGCCATAAAAATATTCGCCAAAATAATTTCCCTACCCTAAGAACTTAACAGGATCGCCTTCATTCCTAGTTTGTGCGTGTGAAAGTGATTGTATACGCGGGTTAGTTACAGTATATTTAAAAATAGTCGTGATTGCGATGTAAGGCTAGTTGAGTTGTTTAACTTTGTCGTAACCACTTTTAGAACGAGAGAAAGGTCCTTTACTTAAAAGAAAACTCTCATTTCGTGAATAAACTTTAATTCCTGTCCCCAATTCAGATGCAAGCGTATTGAAAGTTCTTTCATTACAGGTATGTCTCAGTCAGGTGGAGCCTGTGCTTCGATTCTGTGTCAAGTTCTACACGCCGGATCCCGCCCAGCTGGAGGAGGAATACACTCGGTACCTGTTCGCCCTCCAGATAAAGAGGGACTTAAGTCACGGGGAACTCCACTGCAACGAGAATACGGCAGCGCTTATGGCTTCCTATATTGTCCAAGGTCAGAAAGGTGAAAAGGTTTTTAATTTACTCCCGTTGAAATCTGTTTACAAAAGGGGAACTGTAGAATATCGAGGCAAGAATTTAAGCCTGTCTTCACTTCCTCAGTTTCACAATGCTTTTTATGTAATGTAGATGAATGCAGCGTTACCTTTTCTCGTAAGTGGAGTATAGAGGACGTAGGACCTGTACTGTAAATTCAAATTTGACATTTCTCTACATGGTTGTAAATGATTGGATGATTTGCTAGTTGTAATAAGAACTGTATATAGTGCGATTCCTATCATGTTCGAGTCATTAGTAGGCAAAATTGGTGGTAGAGTGTTAGGGTGTGTGGGTGAAGAGGCGAAAGGGTTTCTATTAAAGAAAATTTGTGTTGATAGAAGTGTGTAGAGATGATGTAACGAACTTATCTCGTTCGTTCGTCAGTATGTTAAGTTTTTTTTTAATCCATAGTTAGCAGAGCTAAACAGTTCAATACGTTTTCCTTTTCCAGTACGTGCCCTCTTCACATTTTATTGATATTTAATTTTTGTGGATGAACCCACCAGGGTCCAGGGTAGCCCAAGGGTAGAGCAAGGGAAGGTCCTGGTCTGGGTTTGAGTCTTGGCTCGGGCTTCAAATTTCGGCGAGTTAAATTGCTTTTCTGGGTCTTCCTTGATAGGATCGTGGTTCGAATCCCATGTTAAGCTGTAGGTCCCCTCCGTCACACGACCTTAGACATTACAAAGGAGGTTAGACAACCCAAAACTTTATTTTTGTATACGAAAACCAAAATATAACTACAGGCATACCTCGAAATCCATTGTCCATATTTGCAGATTCGTAGTTTTTTAAAAAATGTGAAAAAAACGATCGAAATTGACGAAATTCAACTGTTTACCAACGTAATATATTATTAATTAATCAAATTCTACTCGTTTTTCGGCAAAATATAATCTGTTTAATAACAATATATTTTGAAGAGAAACGAAATAAATCCATTAAATAAACTCTTTAACAACGCAATAATTCATTCACGAGTGCAATATTTTTTCTGTTACGAATTAAAATGTTTTTTCGTTGAAACATATTATAATCTACACCTCGAATTTCGTCGTTTCGTATTTCGTCGTGTTATTCCCGAACGAATTAAGACGAATTTCGAGGTATTTCTGTATTGAAAAGAACCTTTATTGAACTGGTGGTGTTGAGGGAAGGTTGTACGTGAGATTGACTGTTGACCGCGTGTTTGCGGTCGGTAAAGGGGTTTACGAGGAACGTTCGAAAGTTCAGGCGAATACGAGGGGAAGCTAAATTTCTTTATTTGGTGATCTCTCTGATTTGCAGCCGAGTGCGGTGATTACGTTGAAGAGGATTATCCTGACCACCGTTATCTCTCGCTCTTCAAATTCGTCCCGACGCAGGACGAGGAAATGGAGAGGAAAATTATGGAGAATCACAAGAAACATATGTGGGTTCACTATTCTCTATATTTGTTTTAGAACTTTTAAGTGTGATAAAGTTTGTTTCCCGCGAACGTAATATGTTTTATTTTAATGTCATTATAGTTTATGTAGTTAAGTTAAAATGATTACTTCCGAATAGGTTCTTGAGGCGCTTTGTTTATGGTACCACGTGCGTTTTATACGTGCGTTGATGACAAATACGTTCCACTAACAGGGTGATGACTCGTAAAAATATTGAAATCTTGCAATTACGTCCATTTCACTTTCATTGCATTGCAGCGGGATGACTCCAGCCGCAGCTGACTTGAACCTTCTCGAAACGGCAAGGAGGTGCGAACTCTATGGAATAAAAATGCACCCTGCCAAGGTTAGCTTTTTTTAAAAACTTATTTCAATTGTAAGGATGCATTATTTAATTTGTTTCCTGTTCTTAGGAACAGAATTGACCCTTTAGAGGAGCTTATTGAGGACTGTAGTACCATTTGAGGTATTTTTTTTCCATCGAAAACGAATAGAATTAATTTTAGTTACTTCGACCATTGAGAGGAGTGTGATAACTGTAGTCTAGTTTATATAGGAAAATGTCTTTATTGAGGGTCCTATTTCCCTTACTTGGAAACAAGGGTTCGTTATTAAGAGTCAATTGAGTGGACTAATTGGCCGTTTGTTTTGTCTTCGAAGGACCACGAGAATGTCATCCTGAATTTAGCCGCGGCCCACATGGGGATTTTGGTCTTCCAAAATTACACCAAAATCAACACTTTTTCCTGGGCCAAAATTCGCAAGATTTCCTTCAAGAGGAAAAGATTCTTGATCAAACTTCATCCCGAAGGATATGTAAGTTCATAGTTTTCCTCTTGTCATACGTCATTGGTAAATAAATAATCGGCGTTAAGCCTCTTTTTTTAGGCCTTACAAGGGCGTCTGGAAAAGTAAAGTAACTGAAATAATAATAATCTTTACTTCATATGAGAGTTAAACCACGAATTTTTATAGTGAAATATCTTGAGGAAACGGAAAGCTTTTAACGAGGCATCAAAATTTATGGTATTGAAATTAGGCCTATAATTGCCATCATTTCTTATTCATTTTAATACTTAAGGACGGATAGACAGGTAAAAATTACGTGAGGATAACGGGAAGGAGGAGACCGATTTTATTATTATTATTATTATTTCACTTTAGGTCTTCATATGATTTTTTTTCAGATATCAAAATGGGTTTTATTTTGGTTGAATATAGGAATTTAATAGTTTTTTAGGGTTGTTTTTCAGAACGTTACCAGGTAATATTTTTGTTTTCCTTACTACGCGAAAAATTCTGCAAATGTGAAGAGCCAGAGTACTATTGTAGAGTAACTGTAGGGACTGAAAAGATAAACTTCCCACAAATCATCTATCAGACTGCCTATTCAGTGCAGAAATTTTCATTTAACACTGTCCTTAATAAGATATAATCCTAACTCCTATTACGGCACATGCCAATTTCAAATGATGATGATGATTTTTGTAACTTGTAGCTTTAAAATATGTAAGGGCATATGTTTCTTCAGTCATGTTAAGAGGAAGAAATATGCGCAAACTGATACTTGCTGCTTTAAATAAATCCCATTGAAACGAGAAATTACAGAATGAACTTAACTTGTGATTTTATCGTTGGTGAGAACTTCTTTGTTGAATTAATTTCCTTTTTCCCCCCTCCTCCCTGTGAAAAACCCATTGGTGGACTTTCATCCCAAATCGAACCAGGGCACAGAGGTAGAGTACGATCTATAGAGTGGCTGAGACGCTTTTTTTAGCGAAACATTTAACCTCTGTTTTTTGTTTTGTTCATACCTATACCATTCATTTATTTACCTTCCTCTCTGAATAAAGACCTCAATCTGCATACAGTTGTTTAAAGTTGTTCATTTTGTGAATTGAGTCTCGATGATTCATTTTTTTTTAATCCAATACGGTGGTGACACGCTTCCAATGGTCATTTCATGATTTTTATTTATTTTTTAACAACAACTTTTGACATGAGTGTACCCTTCCTACTAACCTTCAATGTGCCACCCCCTATTTTTCTAGTAATGAGACGATAGTCATTGCATTCAATAGAATTAATACTGAGTTGGTTTATGAAATAATTTGCTTCACTTTTATTTTGAAACGAGTTAAAAAAAAGTTTTATGCAGGAGTTTGAGCAGTTTGTGTGCAGCATTTTTAGTTTTCCCTCAGCTCAATAATGTAAATACGTTGCTATGGTTACACATTTGTGTTCGTGTTAAGACGAAACAAGTGTCATGACTAGGAAGTCCTACAGCTTTGCTCTTTTTAACGTGTCTTGCTCTGACTTCATCCGGACGGGCTAATTAAGGGTTTGACAACATATGATAAGCATCTTTGTATTCAGACTGAATTATAGCGAGCCAAGTTAAATAGGGTTATTCGACTTGAGTCCTTAAAAAAATTGTTTTGAACCTTATTAGAGACCATTTAGTCTGATTGTGTTTCGTGTGATTGGTATTGAATTAAAGAATCGAGCTGTTAATAATACCCCTGAAATAACCTGCCCTACCCTTTATATGCAAAGCTACCGTATGGAGGAAGATGGCCTGAGGTGGGTTGCTACTAGAGTAGACGCGTTTCTGCATTCATAAAACCTTTGATAATCGTAGCAGAAAAAGTTTAGATTTTTTGCATTAATGTTTGACATAAAAGCGTTCTCTGACTGTACAGTATTCCCGGTTTAGTGTCTTTTCCGTTTGGGGGCTAGCAGCAAATTTTAATGAAAATCGGTATACTAATGTAGTTTTGGTCACTGATTTCAAAAATAACTTTCATTTTTTGGAGAAATGAAAAACAAACATGTTAGAGCACTTTAAATAATTTGTGTTTTTTAACTAGCTTAAACTAGTTACAGAGGATTGTGTTAAATTTAGCCAGTCACAAACTGCTACTGTTTATGAAAAAGCGCTCTAAGTTTGGGAAAGTGTGTTCCCTTGATAAAAATACCCAGTTCTTTCGTTGCCAAAAGCGTCGGTCAAACGGTAAAAAGTGCAACTTTATAAAGAATACTTTTTTGAAGGATCCCGGTAGATCTGTAAAAGTAGCAGGAAAAAATCAAGAATTAATGCCCGGTTAGGTCAGTTGAATGCCCGGTTAGGTTAACTGTACGCCCTTGACGATTGGTTAGGTTGTCATGATATTTTCGTTAAAAACACTTTAATTTATTTAAAGTGCTCTAACATGTTTGTTTTTCATTTCTCCAAAAAAAGTTATATTTTTGAAATCAGTGACCAAAACTACATTAGTATACCGATTTTCATTAAAGTTCGCTGCCAGCCCCCAAACGGAAAAGATACCAAGTTTATTCCTTCTACCTTGTTGTTTCAATGTATCTCTCAAGGCGTTTATCAGTACTATCCTTCATTATCCCTAATCCTTTTGCGCTGTAGCTACTCTTTCTGTTTCTGATGTTATAGTCAGATTGTTCTGATGTTATATTTAGTCCTTTATTCATGTTTCAGTGCCGTAGCTACTACTGTAATCGTGTTTCAGTGCCATAGCTATTCCTGTAACTCCATTTTGATACTATATAGATGATCTTGAGCCGTATTCTGATGATATAGTTAGTTAATTAACCTTGTAAGTTATTGTTATAGCTGCTACTTCATAATCGCATTCTGATGTTTTAGATCTTACAATCGTACTGTAATTTATACTGTAATTGTATTCTTAACATCGTTCTGATTTACCGCTTACTCATTTCTTCTTCTTCACGTATTTTCCCTTTGTTGCTTCATTGTTTCTGATAGAATTTATTTAGTTCCTTAAATTTGCTCGTTCTGTCATTCTTTTAATGATATTTAGGAAAACTGCTTTGACCGGTGACTGACTCTTTTCAAGTTTTTTATTTGGATAAGAAGCAAGACTTCAGTTTCATGACCAAATGAAGTTGTAGCTCAACGAACGTAATAGCCTAATCACTGTTTGTTTTTAATGTTCCAATTTTTTATATTTACCATGCAATAAAATAGCGGTGTATTTGCAATACGCTTGACCTTGCATAGGCGTTTGGGAAAAGATCTAGAAAGATCCTACATTTGTTTTTAGAGAACTCTTTAATACTGGTTTCGGTTAAATCATGATAGCGGGAGCGGCACATCTCGATGAATGATTCCTTCATTTTGTACATAAAAAAATAACTGCTGATGCGAGGAATCTTAATGTAGTTAGTGTGTGTATGGTGAAGGGTTTACCGTCACGTGGTTGTCAGATTATCAGATTTTACGTATTTGACATAGTGATATTTGAATGAGTGTTTAATTAGTGACCATTTCGAAATTAGTTACGTTTGCACATTATCCAGGTTGACTCGGTTGTGCTCTTATTATTTATCAGTACAATCCACCAAACTGAACATTTGATACGGTAAATTGAACGAGATTGTCATCTACGGCTTAGGTTACGCGTGACGCAGTTACCTAGTACGTGTGCCATTTAAAAAGGAAACGAGAATGATGACAACCTTATTTGAACGTGTAGTACTGAGTTAATTTGCGGGATGAGATTTCCGCGCAGCAGAAAAGAGTATACATTTTCAGCCGAACCGGATCGTATTTCATTTTAAGGCGCAACACCACCTTAATAATAGGTTTCTCTTCACCGGTTTAGGATAATAAGTGTAATGGTTAATTTGAATGTTCTTTTAAAGCCTGCGTATAAATTCACGACAGCTGTGGCTTATCTCGGTTAAACATTATTAAATTATTCGGTAGGACGAAGTTATTTTAAAAATAGCATCTGTTATTCAGTTTGGTCGATGCTCGGTATTTATAACCAAAGGCAAAGTTAGGTTCAGTTCGGCCTTTTACGTTAAGTATGTTAGGTTTTGGTTTTGGGAAGATGTCATAGGTCATAATTATTTCAGATTAAATGTTTTGTAAATAAAAATAGATCGCTGTTTTTATTTTTTGCCTCGGACAAAATCTGAAACATTGATTTGCATGGCTAGTTTGGCAAACGATGAGTTGTTTTTTTTAGACATATTTACGTATATGTTGATACTAATAGCTTTAATCTTCTAACTTCATCACTTAAGCTTCTGATTTGCTATAAATCCATTTAGGTCTTCATTGTTACATATTTTGATATCTATGTATTGCTTGATATTGAGTTAACATGCCAATGACATTTTTATGCGTTCAGTGGAGAGAAATTTTCATTTGCCATTTAGTAATATTATTTAATGTTTTTAAGGATGTTAAAGCCTTTATAAAAAAACCTTTTTTTACTTTTTCAGTAGATTTTTTTCACCTAAGCGTAAATGTGATGTTAAGTGAAATGAGGTAATTGCATCATATTAAGAGGTTAACTGATTATAAAACACTTGAAAGAAGTGTTATTTCTAACATGCCTCTCTTATTACGAGTTACTTCAGCCTCCCTTTGCAGGGGTATTATAAGGACGTTGTGGAGTTCTTCTTTGACGGCCGCAATGAGTGTAAGAACTTTTGGAAGAAGTGCGTGGAGCATCACGGCTTCTTCAGGTGTTCCACGGTGAAGAAATTGCCTAGGCAGAAGACGAGGGTGCTCTCCAGGGGATCCTCTTTCAGGTACCTTTAATTTTTTCCGTCTAAATCATACGTCATATTGGGCAGCTCTCGTAATGCCCATGGTAATATAGAATCGAGTTCAGAATCATTAATGTTTTATATTGAAAGCAATGCATTGTTTATTTTTAATATCCAAATTGTGACTTTGATTACCCGTTGAATTCTCTCCTCTCCCTCGCAGATACAGCGGAAGAACTCAGAAACAAGTCCAAGATTATGTAAGGGATAATTATATTAAAAGGCAGCCTTTCCAAAGGTGAGATAACTATCGTTTTTATTTTTTATTTATTTATTTATTTTTTTTGAAAGGGGGGTAAAATTTAGTGTTCTTTTTTAACTGAAACAACGTAAGAGTTGTAACATTAAGACTAAGTGATGACGTATTCAGTATATACATTATACAGTAGGTTTCGTAGATGGGTGACTGACTGACTGCTTCTAGTAGTAGAATGTATTCTGTTTTCGTTTTGAGTTGAAGTAAGAATTTTTTTTTAGGTCTTTGTATTGATACTGCATTTGGAGTTATTTCCATGGTGAAAAAATTTTTTTTTTCATTCAAACTAGAAGCTTTGTCTTCGATTAAGGTTCAACTGTTTGCATGGGATGTTATAATGTCGCGTTGTTCCTTTCAAAGTGTGAGCATATATTCAATATTGGGTTTCTGTAATAAGTCAATAGGTAGGAGTCGACTAGGTATACCCATAGTAATTATAATAATTTAACTATCCAGCTGGGATCGTTATTAGGTTAGAAAAAGTTTGGATTTGGTCAAAGTGGGAACCAAGGTACGGTATAAGGAATGTTGGAAAGCAAGACCTTTGTGCGAAAACGGCGTTTCAAAGAAGTGATTTATTAAGTGGGTACTGTTTCTGTTTCACTGTTCCTAAAGATGATAGTTTATGAACACCCGTGTTGTCCTATTCGCATATGTTAAGATTAATCTGAAATGTTACTGTTAATGCTAATGTTAAGATTAATGCTACTAGTTTTTTCATGCACTTTTATGTGGAGATGAAGTGACTCGTTGATCTTTAGGGCCTAACTGGCGATGAATAACTCTTTACTTTATCGTGAAGGGTTAATATACGGCGGCAACTTGCAGTTATTGCATTTGTATGACAAAGTTGTTGAGCGGTGTGAAGAATTTTTATAAGAGTCAGGCATGTGTAAAAGTGATTGGTATCTTCAGTGATTGGTTTGAAATAAGTTTAGGTGTAAGATAAGGATGTGTGATGTCTCTATGGTTGTTTAATATTTTTATGGATAGGGTGATGCGTGAGGCAAAAATGAGGATGCTCGCGAGGGGTATTCTGTTAAGGGTAAATAGTAATGAATGGCCAGTGTATCATCAGCTATATGCGGATGATGCAATGTTAATTAGTAGAAGTGAGGAAGAGTTGCAGAGGTTGACTGAAACATGCTTGAATACAGGTAAGATTAAGGTGGTGATGTGTGAAATAGTTGTGTATTAAATGAGGTTAAAAGTGGTGAATGAGTTTAAGTATTTTGGAAGTCCAAGAAACAAGAGTGGTACATTTAAAAACTAAGTGAATAAGGGAGTTCAAGCAGGAAGAGAATACATGAAGGGATGCCTGTGCAAATTCTGTTATATGGTACTGAGACTGTTAGAGCAGTTGAAATGAATGTACAGTGGTAGTGGGGAAGGTTGATAGTGTGAGAAGTAGAAAGATGAGGTGAGGATGTCGTGTGATCAAGTCCCTGGAGGAGAGGTAGTTTGATCGTGTAAAGAAAATGGGTGAGAAGAGGAGGCTTGCGTGACAAAATGGCAAGGTAGGCATACGAGAGGAAGACCACATAAAAGGTGGATTGATGGCGTGAAAGTTATTTCTAAATGAGGTGGAGAGAGAATGCTGAAAGGGGGCGTGTGTACAGGAGTGTATGAATGTTTAACGATTCGAGGGGAAAGCTGCCGCCGCCTTGTGCCTCCTTGTATGAAGGGGAAAACTGGACGTAGGAGGCGGCGGCTGCAGTCTCATTCTTGCGGCGATCCAAATCCGGGGATGAAGAGGGAGCCCACCCCGAGTATTGGGAAATAATACAGTACGCATTACATTACCCCAGCTTTTGTCATGTATGAAGTTTTCATATTTTGGCTAACACCGACGATCTTCTTGCTTGTGATGACTTTTTTCCATATAAAAAAATAATAATAATAATAATAATAATGGAGTTAATATTAGGCATGTTTTAATAATAGCAATCATCATTATTATTATTTACAAGAATCTGGGTCTGACTTGTTAATGCATTTATCAAAATTTAAGTGAATTTGGATTATTTTACGGACTGAAGCAATTTTACTGGAAATGGAATTGAAATCAAATATTTGGACAATAATAATAGTAATAATGATAACAACTTAAGCTTTTTGTACAGATTTGTAAAGGATATTCTGTTAATTTTTTCTGGATTTGGTTTTTATAATGGAATTTGCTTCTTCCTAACCCACTTAGTTTATATATATAGGTAACATTCAGAAAACTCGTTTGCCCACTATGTCGGGGTGTGTGTGTGTCCCAAGCGTCACCTGAGCCAGAGAAGAAACAGAGTAAACGGCCAATTCAACTCCACCCGATGCCAGCGGCTGGGAGCAAACCAGCGACACATCGCTCAAAGTCCGCCACAGTAAACTGAGCTAATATATATATATATATATATATATATATATATATATATATATTATATAATATATATATATATATATAACAAGACGCGCTCAATACAGTCCAATGCAAAGAATTAAAAAAAGTCAACCAACCCGATTATCCAAGCTATCCATGAGTCCTGCCGTCTATCCTCTAAGCTATGGAATTCTTGGTACGAAAACGTCTGTCTGTAGCTCCACTTAACTTCGACATTACTGTATTATTTCTAGTCACCTGTATATATTTCTATCACTAGTATGTGAACTGTCATTGTATTAATAATAATTGTCATAATAATTGCCTGCCAATAAACCTTTTCATTTTCATATTATATATATATATATATTAACGTAAAGAACGACGCTTTGTATAGGAGAATATTCCGCGCAAGATGAGAGCGAAAGAACGAAACAAATGAAAAAATGAGGTAACCAACCGGGAATCGAACCCGGGATCTTCCGATTGCCGGTCAGATATGATAACCATTACACCACCGGCCTCACTCAATCAAATGTCGTAATTCCTCTACATGCGCGCAGAAACCAATGCCCCAAAGGAGCACCTCCCGCATGCCGTAACATTATATACATTATAACTGCAAACACGCAGTATAATTAACGTAAAGAACGACGCTTTGTATAGGAGAATATTCCGCGCAAGATGAGAGCGAAAGAACGAAACAAATGAAAAAATGAGGTAACCACCCGGGAAGCGTCGTTCTTTACGTTAATTATACTGCGTGTTTGCAGTTATAATGTATATAATGTTACGGCATGCTGGAGGTGCCCCTTTGGGGCATTGGTTTCTGCGCGCATGTAGAGGAATTACGACATTTGATTGAGTGAGGCCCGTGGTGTAATGGTTATCATATCTGACCGGCAATCGGAAGATCTTGGGTGGTTACCTCATTTTTTCATTTGTTTCGTTCTTTCGCTCTCATCTTGCGCGGAATATTCTCCTATACAAAGCGTCGTTCTTTACGTTAATTATACTGCGTGTTTGCAGTTATAATGTGTATGTATATGTATATATATATATATATATATATATATATATATATATATATATTGTGTGTGTGTGTGTGTGTGTTAGTCAAAATGTGAAACCAGACATTTCGCTTAATGGCTGAAACTTTGTCATTTCGCGAAATGACCGTTTCACTCGGTCATTTCGCGAAATGACTAAATCTTCAGCCATTACGCGAAATGACTGAAATTCCACCTTGGTCATTTTGTACAAGATCATTTGCCCGGTTCGGTCAAGTGTATGCCCTTGACAATTGGTTAGGTTAAGTTGTTATTTTTGTTAGTGTTAACGAAAATAGCACGACTTAAAGTAACCACTTGTCAAGGGTATACAGTTGACCTAACCGGGCTTTCAGTGGCGGACATCGGAATAACATTGAATGCCCGGTTAGTATTTGGAAACCTCTACATTGAAAATTCAAATGTGTTCAGATGTGTATTTGAAGAGTGTTTCTCACTTATTTGAACAGACCTGTGGATGTATGTATGTTTTACCAGATTTAGTTAATTAAATAAAGGTTTCCAATTTTATTGTGGTGGTTGTTATTTCTATGAATTCATGACAAAAGTCATTTTAGCCATTTCACGAAATGACCAAGGTGGAATTTCAGCCATTTCGCGTAATGGCTGAAGATTTTAGACATTTCGCGAAATGACCGGGTGAAACAGCCATTTCGCGAAATGACTAAAAGTTTCAGCCATTACGCGAAATGGCTAGTTACACACTTTGACTGTAACACACACACACACACACACACACACATACATATATATATATATATATATATATATAACGTAAAGAACGACGCTTGTATAGGAGATATTCCGCGCAAGATGAGAGAGAGAACGAAACAAATGAAAAAATGAGGTAACCACCCGGGAATCGACCCCGGGATCTTCCGATTGCCGGTCAGATATGATAACCACTACACCATGGGCCTCACTCATTCAAATGTCGTAATTCATCTACATACGCGCAGAAACCAATGCCCCAAGGGGGCACCTTTCGCATGCCGTAACATTATATACATTTAACTGCAAACACGTAGTATAATTAACGTAAAGAACGACGCTTGTATAGGAGATATTCCGCGCAAGATGAGAGAGAGAGAACGAAACAAATGAAAAAATGAGGTAACCACCCGGGTTATCATATCTGACCGGCAATCGGAAGATCTCGGGTTCGATTCCCGGGTGGTTACCTCATTTTTTCATTTGTTTCGTTCTCTCTCTCATATCTTGCGCGGAATATCTCCTATACAAGCGTCGTTCTTTACGTTAATTATACTGCGTGTTTGCAGTTAAATGTATATAATGTTACGGCATGCGGGAGGTGCCCCCTTGGGGCATTGGTTTCTGCGCGTATGTAGATGAATTACGACATTTGAATGAGTGAGGCCCATGGTGTAGTGGTTATCATATCTGACCGGCAATCGGAAGATCCCGGGTTCGATTCCCGGGTGGTTACCTCATTTTTTCATTTGTTTCGTTCTCTCTCTCTCTCATCTTGCGCGGAATATCTCCTATACTGCGTGTTTGCAGTTAAATACACACACACACACACACACACACACACACACACACACACACGAGGGTGGGCTAAAAAGTAATGCCTTCACTCAAATAAATTTTAAACGGGTTGAAGGATTTTATCGAAACAAAAGCAGATATGTACCTTAGAGTTTATTCTTCAAAACGATGCATTTACTTTTCTATAAAATCACCCTCTACCTCCATACATTTACGCCAACGATAAAGGAGTTTTTGAAATCCATCTCGGTAAAACTCGGAGCTTTGACTACGAAAATTTCTCAGCGTCCTTAACTTCTTCGTCAGACTCGTAGCGATTTCCACGATGTTGTTGTTGTTTAAGTTTAGGAAAGAGGTGAAAATCGCATGGTACTAAATCGGGGCTATATGTTAGATGCGGCAAGACGGTGAATTGCAGATCCTCAATTGCTTCTCTTGTTTGAACGCTGATGAGAGGCCGTGCGTTGTCATGGTGAACAATGACTGCGTTTTTGTGGGTGCAAACCCTGCTGATCCGTTTTTCAACTACTTCAGAGTTTCAATATAACGTGCGGAGTTGATTGTTGTCCCTCTTTCCGTAAAGTGTTCGAGAACAAACCATTGGTATCTCAAAAAACAATCATCATCATCATCATCATCATCATCACTTTTCCAGCCGATTTTTTAAATTTTTTTGGTTGTGGTGAATTTTTGTGCTGATATTCCGTGGATTGCCGTTTATTTTCAGGGTCATAATGGTGGACCCATGTCTCGTCTCCTGTCACATTGCTATACAAAAATTCATCTCCAATTTCGAAGCGCTGCAGATTTTCTTGGCAAATGCGTAGTGTCGAGCAGTTTTCATCTTGGCAGTGAGCATGCGAGGCACCCATCTGGCGCAGACCTTTCCGGAACTGAGAATACTGATAATGTGTCCCACTCGCTCTTTGGAGATATCGAGCAGTGCAGCAATTTTATTTTGTTTAATGCGACAATTTCCACGAATCAGTTCGTCAACGTAGTCCTGATGAGACTCGTCGGTTGCTGTTAAAGGCCTTCCACTTCGCGGTTTGCCTCGCAAATCTTCTTGCCCTGCTGCTCCTTTACACTGCTTCGCCCAACGTCGAACGATACTCACATCAACACACAGCTTGCATTCGCCGATGAATGTCTATGGGAGCAACACTTTCCGCGGTCAAAAATTAAATTACGGCACGTTGCTTGAAGCGAACGTCTTTACTCCTTTCCATTGCAATCGATACTGAACCAACGTGTGGAATGAGTGTAGCCTATAGCACAAAACCGGTTTTATCTGGTTAACTCTACACAATCTGGAATGGGGTGGGAATATCAAGTTACAACACAAAACAGGTTTTATCTGGCTGCCTTTACACAATCCAGAATTATTCAAGTGGGCATTACTTTTCAACCCACCCTTATATATATATATATATATATATATATATATATATAGAGAGAGAGAGAGAGAGAGAGGGTCCCGCGTCTTAAGGTACCTAAGCGCCAAAATTAAAATTCGCCAGAAATCTCCTCCAAAGTTCAGCAATATTCTGGCAATAGTATATCTGTTCTTAATTGAGCTAGAAATTTAATTTTTGGCTAAATTAGAGTTCTAAAGAAGTATGCTAATGAAGATGTTAAGTTTTTGGAATATATATATATTATATATATATATATATATATATATATATATATATACAGTATATATACAGGGTGGGCGGAAAGTAGCTCCCTATTTTGGATTGGTAAAAAAATACGTATATTATCCATTTATTTCAGAAGAAATAATATGAAAAGGTAGGCATACATGGTAGGTTTTCTCTAAAATTCAATGTGGGCTCCAACTCTTTCCACCAGCTTCTGGAGCCGCCCAGGAATGGCGTCCACTGACTTTAGCAGGAACTCCGGCGGGATGGAGGACATGACTTCCCGAATTCGGTCCTCCAGTTCTTCCAATGTCCTCGGTTTGGTGCGGTAGACTTCTTCCTTTACCCACCCCCAAAGAAAGAAGTCGCACGGTGTCAAGTCGGGGCTCCTGGCTGGCCATTGATGTGGACCACGACGACCCATCCACGCCCATGGAAGTGGCATCCAGCCACTCACGGACAACAAGAGCGAAGTGCGGAGGGGCGCCATCTTGCATAATATCAGATCGTCGATGTTCTCCCATGTGCTGACAACCGGCCAGACCTCGTTTCGCAACAGCAAGGTACCGCTCAGCATTCATGGTGTTGCGCAGAAGGAAACGGGCCCACACACCTGATCTGAGGTCATACCCACACACCGTTACACTGAACCGATTCTGCCGTTTTTCAGCGGTAACCGTGCGACTTCTTTCTTTGGGGTGGGTAAAGGAAGAAGTCTCCGCACCAACCCGAGGACATTGGAAGAACTGGAGGACCGAATTCGGGAAGTCATGTCCTCCATTCCCGCCGGAGTTCCTGCTAAATCAGTGGACGCCATTCCTGGTTGGCTCCAAAGCTGTGGAAAGAGTTGAGCCCACATTGAATTTTAGAGAAAACCTATCATGTATGCCTACCTTTTCATATTATTTCTTCTGAAATAAATGGATAATATACGTATTTTTTTACCAATCCAAAATAGGAGCTACTTTCCGCCCACCCTGTATATATATATATATATATATATATATACAGTATATATATATATATATATATATATATTTTATATATATTTTGATTTTCTTATGCCACATCTGGCGGCAGAGGTAAAAAAAGTAGTTCGCTCATAAGGTTTTTCAAACCATACTTCTAGTGTCGTAAGGTCATTATACCCAAACCACGCGGATAGAGGAAGGTGAAAATAGTGATATCTATCAAAAACACGTTTTCACCTGTAGTGGCGCTTAGTACCTTAAGACGCGCGCCCCCTCATAATATATATATATATATATCTATATATACAGGGTGTCCCAAATTAACTATCTATTTCAATGAAATCGACATATTTTTTAAAACACACTTTTATTTGTGTTTATCATGTTTAATATGTGTTAAAAATGTATAAATTTTCTAAATTTTTTTTCATATTTTATTTTCATAATTTTTTAATTATCTGGTCCAATGAAAGACCGTCTGAAGTCATAGAATGGCAGAGACTCCAAAAGTTAACGTGTGGGCTTGGAATGACCAAATCCAAATTTAGGTGCTCCATCTTGGTTGAAAAACACAACATTATCAAGAATGCCATCATCAAGAAGCTGTGGTTCGAGAAACTGCTGAAGCATATCAAGGTAGACGGTACCTGTTACAGTTACTTCTGCAAAGAAGAATAGCCATAATTTGGATTTGGTCATTCCAAGCCACACGTTAACTTTTGGAGAGTCTCTCTGCCATTCTATGACTTCAGACGTCTTCATTGGACCAGATAATGAAAAAATTATGAAAAAAATTTAGAAATTT
This sequence comes from Bathynomus jamesi, assembly GCA_023014485.1. Lineage (NCBI taxonomy): Eukaryota > Metazoa > Arthropoda > Malacostraca > Isopoda > Cirolanidae > Bathynomus > Bathynomus jamesi. Next base: position 116,815 of record JAJOZX010004771.1, on the reverse strand, counting down.
ATACATTTTTAACACACATTAAACATGATAAACATAAATAAAAAGTGTTTTAAAAAATTTGTCCGATTTTTTCATTGAATAAGATAGTTAATTCTGGGACACGAACCCTGTATATATATATATATATATAATATATAGATATATATATAATATATATATATATACACATACACCAAACTCAGAATGGTCCCCTGAGAAACTTGTTAAACGCAGACCATGCACTGTCTGTGTTTAACATATACATACATAATCTATTATATATATACACACACCGTACAGAGAGGCAATTGCGCCAGTGTTGGGTTATTTGCACCACCTACCTAAAAGTTCCCATTATTTGATTATTTGTCAACATATACCGATATATCAATAAAATGTATATGGCTGTATTATAAATAATAATATATATGTTGACAAATAATCAAATAATGGGAACTTTTAGGTAGGTGGCGCAAATACTCAACACCTGGTGCAATTGCCCCTCTGTACGGTATATATACTATTAATAATTATTAAAATGCCCCAGCTTTCGATTGGTTTCTGCCATATAATTTTGTTTGCTCAACTGTCTCCCCATTAACGGCTTTTAATCATTTTTACTTAATTAAGGGTATAATAATAATAATATAATAATAATAATAATAATATCTCTTGCTCCCCTCCCCCTTTTCCTGTACCATTTTCCCGCATTTTTATTAATAAATGTATATAAATACATTGTCTTTTGTTGACGTAGGAAATCGTGTTTTGCCAGATCGCAGTCCTTCAGACACACTCCAGCCGTACATGCCAATGTGGCTAACGTCGGAATGAGCATCTCGGCACAACCACTTATTCCTCTCCGTGACAATCAATGCGGTAAGTTAAGCTCTCTCCTCACTTTAATGACTTTTTCCGTTATCAGCTTTGGAGTGTTTCCAGAAGACACAGAACTGTTCACTCGTCTCTCGTACAGGTTTCTTTTAACTGCACTTGATATGTGTAATAATGTGTTCTTATTTGGCTTTTAGTGATCTTTAGAGTAATGGGACTTTTTTATTTACTTTATTATTTTAGTTATAATTATTTTTTTTACAATAGAATACCGCAAAAGTTTTTCTTCTGTCAAAGTTTTTATTTTAATAGTTTCAATAAGTAATTGAGAAAGAGGAATGATTGTACGTGTGTTTAGGGTTCTCCTAATTACATTCCCACCACAGCTTTCCTATTGCTCCACTCCTAATTTTCATACAAAGCATGTGTGTAGTTCCTGTTTAAGGCCTATTATTTTTCTGCTTTGAAACACCCCTCTGGCATTTTGTCGTGGCCACGTTGCGACACCGCTTCCCGTCAGAGCAGTGAAGTTAAGCGACGTTGTGTGTGTTCTTTGTGTACAGATATCTCGCGTAAAGCTGTAGGTCCCCCGGGTCATATGACCTTAGATGTTATGGAGGTTAAATAACCCCAGAACACACAGACGCGCACGTTTTAGTGCGTCCTTTCATCGTGAATGTCATGAGTAGAGGGTGTTGGGGGAAGGATGGGATGGGGTCCAGTGAGTCATTGATGTAAAGATCACAAAGAATAAGAAATGAGGTCGGGAAACAACGTAATGCGGATCCATGAGAAATGGCAGCTCACTATTATGGTTCCGCAAACTATCGAAGATTCAGGTTGGGTTACATAGTTCTGAATTAAATCGATGGCTGTTGAAGAGACTCGTATTTTAGTTACATCATCTGTTTTCCGTTCTTTCGTAGTATATACTTCAAATACGTCGACGCTAATCTCACTCGTGGTGTTACTGTTCACAGTTTACTGTCTCGAGAATTACACCGTAATGTATCAGGTCATCCCATAAGTAATGTCGTTTTTTAGATCGGAATTTGAAGGACAAAAAAAAGCTCAACTGAAACTTTTTAATCTAGTATATATTTTCCATCGGAATCAATGACACTCTGCCAACGTCCTACAAGCTTTTCAATGCCATGTTTATAAAATTCAGGCGGTTTTGAGGCAAAAAGCGTACAAAGACTGCTGTGCAGGTCATCTAAAGAAGTATACTGTTTCTCGTCAAGATAGTTTTGCAGACTCCTGAAGAGATGATAATCTGAAGGCGCAAGGTATGGAGGATGTGGAAGTTTTTCCCACCCAAGCTCCTCAATTTTTGCGGAAGTGATCCGAGCGGTATGAGGACGTGCGTTGTCGTGGTGGAACACGATTCCTTTCCGATTAACCAAAGAAGGTCTCTCTTCTTTTAGTGCAGTGTTCAATCGATCCAGTTGTTGACAGTGGACTTGAGCGGTGATTGTTTGGTTGTGTGGTAAGGTTTCAAAGTGTATTACACTACCTTTATCCCACCAAACACTAAGCAACACCTTCCGAGGGTGAAGATTTGGTTTTGGCTGTGGTGTCGCTGGTTCTCCGGCACAAACCCACTGTCGACGGCGCTTAACATTTTGGTACAGTATCCACTTTTCATCACCAGTCACTAAACGGTGCAAAAACGGATTTTCGAGTTCACGGGAATGAAGAGCTGTGCTAATGTTTACCCGCACCCTCAGATTGTCGACCGACAATTCATGTGGCACCCATTTTCCTAACTTAGGCACTTTCCCGAGTTGTTGCAAATGTCGATGGATGGTGGACGGGGATGAATTGAGTTTCTGGGACAATTCTTCGACAGTTGTTGAACAGTCTTCTTCAAGTGCGGCTAACAGCGGGTCATCATCAAACTCAGCAGGGCGTCCAGAGCGTGCTGCAACCGTCAAACAGCAGTCACCATTCCTAAACTTTTGAAACCATCTTTGACATTTGCTCACACGCAGAATATCGTTGCCATAAACGTCCTGAATGTTTCGCGTTGCTTCAGTAACACTATTTCCTTTTTTGAACTCGTAAAGCATTATATGCCCGATATGCTCTTCTGATACCGTCATGTTTATGAGGGGTTCACATAAAGCAAAACACGCGTCTTCACTGGTCAAGGTCTGTAAAGTATGTAGCGAAACACGATAGATCATCTCTTAGATATAACCTTCGGAAAATTTATGCTTAAACCGAGTAGGACTAGTTTAAACTTAATCTATCGTAAAAAACGACATTACTTATGGGATGACCTGATAACCAATCAATCAATCCAACAACGCTTCGCATTATCATTGACAAATTACCATAATTACTACGTTTAAAATTTACTACCATCTAGTAACAGTAACGCCATAAATTAAGAAGTTTTTTAAAATAATACTTTTGAAATTACTTTCGCGAAGGAGTTAACGATGATGATTATATAAGAATGTATGAGTCAGTTAAGGCAGGGATTTATTGATACGCGTTTAATTTTTTCTTAATGTTTTTAAAAACTTTTTTTTTTAACTTTTCATGAAATGCAATTACGAGTTATGGTATTATAGATAAGTCTATCACAAATTTGATTAACAGTTTTAGGCATTTTTATTTCAATTCAGTTTACAGCCGTTTAAGTGTCCCTCCGACACTTAAACACTTCATATACCACTTTTTTCATTGTAGAGGTCTTATTTTCCTTTTCTTTTTCACTAACTTTTACTACTACTGATAATAATAATAATAGTAATTGTTTTGTAGGCCTTTTCCAAACGTATGAATATTTTTTTTTTACAAACAGTTCTTCAGTAAAACTAAATTGTTTTTTAAAATCATTTCTCCTGAGAGAAATGCATTCGGAAAAAAGTTCACAAAACTTGCGTTAAGATTGAAGACGACATTTCCTTCATAATAATTTGGTATGTGAATCTTTTTCAGTTGGAACGCCAGTGTCTCTTTCTTGTGGATCGATGACCTTGCCTTCGACTGGGGACACCCACTCGCCGGGTTCTCCCACGCAGACGGAGACTGTGGACTCGCGCGAGTACGACCCTCGAGAGCTGGAGACGCCGAGCATGACGCCTTCTCGCCAGGAAACATTGTCCCCGGAGACGTCGATCACATCGAGCCCCCACAGGGCGCACGATGGTAATTACTCCCACCAACACTTAGGTTCGAAATTGAGTCGTCATTCGCGACATCACTACCACCACATGGCACCTTCTCACGACACCAACTCATCTCGCCATCACCTGACATCACACTCCTCACACTCCATCCTCATAGAGACCCCGATTAAGGAGTTCTCCAACTACCTCGACGACATCCATTACGTGGACCCCACGGACGACAGTGGAGACAACCTTTCGCACGACTCGTACGAGCTCATCGAGAAGGAAATGGAGACGAGGTTGGGGTGGAAAGGGAGTCAAGCCGACTCGATCGCGTTGGGGAGTCTATCCAACTCTCGTACATTAATGAGTAGCATGGAAATGGTAGGTAGTAGGGAGGGATTGGAGGGCCTAGAGGGGTTAGAGGAAATAGAAGGGTTAGAGGGATTAGAATGGTGCGAGAGTAAGGGAGGGGGAGATATGGCAATGAAGGGGAAAAGACCTAGTAGTCACACGGGAAGTCTTCCGCGCAGTCACGGCAGCAACACATCGATAAAGCACACAAATGGATTTACTGGCAGTCTTCCGCGAACGCACAGCGTTAGTCGGTCGTCAAACCTCTCTCACAGCCTAGCAGGAAGTAGGGCAAGTTCGCGAATCACACTCGAAATCCCCATTGATACTAATCTTCCGAAGAGTGACGACGAACTCTCTAGCCCGGGGAGTCCTGAATTTCATGAAAATAGCGTCTGTGAAATCACTAGTGAGAAGGGATATTTGCTCACGACCAGACATTTGGGAACAATAACCATCACGGACAATACTGGAGGATCCGTCTTCTCTCAGATAAAGTCGTCTCGACGCAGCGTTTTAGACGATTCTCGCACTGATACACCAAGTACAAATTTAAAAACGCGTTCGCGTTCCAGCAGTCATTCCCTGCTCGTGAGAGACTCGCATGAGAACATTAAAGACCTGGCCGACACATCAGTAAGTATGAGCACGATGTCCTCCCGCGTTTCAGCGAGCGTGAGGGCGGCTAAGCAGGTTGGCCAGTACGTCGATTACGGTTCTTCACAGGAAAGTCTACATAAGATGAGTTCGTGCGAGAGTGATGCAGGGTCTTCGCTTTCCTCTCAAACCAGGTCTTCGACCACCCCTCGACCCATAGAGTTTCATTCAACGAAATTTCTACCCACCCGTAGAAGCACATCGACGAGTCCCCCGAGCGTGACATCGGGCTCTTCACAGTTGACCGCTCCTTCGCTACCGAACCGACCGCACTCAATGGATTTTTCCGCACTGCATAAGAAGTCCATTTTCCATGTGTACAGCACCGGCAGAGGGAGCGATTCCGGAGGGAATACGGACAGCGACATTTGCTCTCCCTTGGACCTCCCTCCTCCAGTGCCTCCCCCTGAGAGGGTTCAAGAGGTCGATGAAGAAGAGGAGGAGGAGGAGGAGATAACTCCGTCTCAGGAGCGAGTTCAGTTCCTCCCTCCACCGCCCGATTTGGGTCTTATCACGAGGATCAGGGGAAGTAGCGATGACGACGAAGAGGAGGAGGAGGAAGAGGAAATGGAAGAATTGGGATTGGAGGAGGAAGAGGAGGAGGATGTAGAAGAAGAGGTGGAAGAGGTGGAGGAAGAAGAGGAAGGGATCTATGAAGAGCCACCTGTTCAGGTTGAAGAAGTGGAACCACACGCGCTTCATCCCTTCGACGAAGAATTCCTCCCTTTGAGTCACCAACCGCTGATCGCAGAGGAAGAGTTGTTTGTGGTCATCGATGAGAAGCAGAGCCCCTTCAGTTACGATTTCGAGTGCCTCCCTCCGCCGGAGGTGAAGGAGGAGTCTCCCTCCAGTGGCGAAATGGACACCTCTATGACGGACACGACCTCTCGGGAGAAGAAGATTGATGAAAGCGACGCTTCCGAGAGGACCGTCATCGAAAAGTTCCGCTTACCTGACGATCGTCTCAGCAAATTGGGTTCCAAGGACAGTCAGATGAGCATCGAAGAGATCGACGAGGGAATTTTAGAGAGGAGGTCTTCCGTGAGTCACGACAGGAGGTCTTCCTCTCAGGAACTCGGTAGGAAGTCCCCTTACTTGATGGAGAGAAGGCAGTCTTACCACGACCTCGAATACTTCATGCCGCAGTCACCCAGAGACAGAAGACCATCCTCGCACGATGGCGACAGGAGGTCACCCTTTTTGGAAGCTGAGAGGAGGCCACAGGACTTCGGCAGAAGATCGCCTTTTGATCGGGAAAGGAAGACATCGTCGTCCTCCGATCGCCACAGCTCAGTGTCCTCCGATAGAAGAGTCTCTTCCTCTTCCGATAGAAGAGATTCCTCCTCATCGGACAGAAGGCCTTCGCTCTCCGACATCGGCAGGCGCACCTCCATCAACTACGAACCTGGGCAACGTTCTCCCTTCTTCGACGCTCCGGTCTTCGAGTTTGAACCGGAGAAGGACTCCGAATCTTTGGAGCCAGACACCTCTTCGTCAGTACCTTCAGCATCTAATTCTGAGAGAAGCCCCGTGTCAGATAAGGATCGGAAACTCCTCTACTTCGATGGCATCGTGCTCGATGACAGCCTTCTAGGCGTTGACGACTTCACTGAGGCACTGATTCCTCCTGAAGACAGACTGGAAGCCTTTTCTACCTCATCAGGAGCTCGCGTTTTAGCTGTTGTCGAAGGATCACCCGAAGACGTGTTCGAAGAGGAGAAGAGGGATATTGAAGTTATAAACGTGGAGCAAGACACGGAGCAGTTGGAAGTGGAAATTTTGAAGCTCAAACAGAAAGGGAGCCCGAAGAAGAAGAGCCGATTGAAAGTGGCACCTGAGCCCAGGGCCGTCGAGATTAAGCCGATGGACGAACTTAAAGTGATCAGAGACGACAACGACAAAAGCGAAGAGAACGTTAACGCGGACTTGAGTGACGACGTCTTCCTGACGGAGAAAGAAATCTCGTTCGGGGTCGAGTCGAATTCCGACGTCGGTCGTGGTCCGAAGGACTCGATCAGCTCAATGGTTTCTCCTCTTCCGATCGAAGAGAAAGAGAACGAACTCCCTAAGAAGGAAGAATTTCTGGGCGCCGTTGGAGGAAGTTCCGCCGAGGACGACGACATGGATCACGACGACTTCTACGACGATGAAGACGACCACGCCCGAATGAGCGACCATTCCTCCCAGTCTCCGGATCTAGGGTCCGAACCTGACGAGTATCACGATGACTATCAAGAACCCGAGTATTACCAACCATTCGGCCGTCAAATGGACGTGGGATTTGCTTTTCCTTCGCGCACTTTATCACGCATCAGCGAGCGAAGCACAACATCTGAGCAGGAACACGAGCAAGACCACATGGGCCTCCGGGAGGCGGAGCCCGAATGCTCTGACAGCAAAGGTTCAACTCCGACAGAGGAGAAACCAGTGTCGATGAATTCAGAGGAACAGCAAGCGGAAAATCCCTCCGATATTTCGACGTCGACGAGCGACGAAGTTCAGGAAACGAATCAAGATACGAAAGCGGAGGAGGAGGACAGCGGAAAGGAGAAGGAGAAAGGACTGAGTATTCATGAAAAACATAACGCAAACCGCTTCGCCACTCAGCTCTTCCTGAGAGACCTTCCTGAATTCGTTGGAGAGAATTCGGATGACGAGTTTCCTTCTCCTCCTTCCTCCGCCTTCCTAGAGAACCCTCACACGGAACTCTCACACATCGAGACTTACTACATGGAGATGAACCAGCGAAGTGCCGCCGCTGCCGCTGTCGCCGCCAGCAGCAGCAGTAGCGAAGGAATCTACGACAATATTCCGGTCAAGTTCGAAGGCATTCACGAGGTCTCCGAGTCCGAATCTGCTTCTGACGACAACCACACACTGCAGGAACCGCAGGAGGAGGAGGACGCAGAGGGCGAGGAAGGACACCACGTGGAAGAAATAGAGAAGGATGACGCGGCTGCAGGGGCAGCGAAGAACGAGTATTCCCCATCTCCGCCTCCTCCCCCTCCCCCAAGGTCCTTCGGGAAGCTTCCTTCCATGGTCAAGACCCCCAATACCCCTCTGACACCCCCAACCCCAATTGCTTCAATGGACTCTCCCCAGGAGGGCTTAGTAACCACCCAAGGGGAGTACTTCAGCAGTGCCATCATTGAGGAACTCCCAGAGAGCGATTCTCCCTCTGTTACGTCGAGTTTAAGTCCCCACGCGGAAAATATAGAGTGGGTGAATATATGAGGGATTCTTTCAATCGTACGAGGTTAATACGAATTGGAGCCAAATGGATAAGTGAGAAAGAACACTGTACATAACTGCTCTCAGTTCATTTGTGGCTGAGCCCTACCCCATTCTGTAAATTTGTTAGTATATTTATATAACTACTACATTATATATATATATATATATATATATAATAATAATTTTACCTCAATGATTATTGATATTGTAAATTTGGTGTGAATTAGGTAAGTAATGATCAGGTTACTACGAATTAAGAATTTTTTCTTAAAATTCTATCTACGCTTAAACATAAACCAAGATTATAATTGCACGTTTAGAGTTGTGAATGATTACCGAAGGTGTTAGGTACGTAATTTCATAAATTGTGAGTGTAGTGTATGTCTGTGTGTGTGTGTGAGTTTGAGAAATAGCATTCCATGATAGGAAGTTATAACGTAGCGTTGTTATTGAAAGAAGGCATATTTGTTGTTTTATTTGAATCATTGTACGTTATCAGTTTTTCCATATATTGAAATTATATAACATTTATCATGTAACTTATATTACCCTGAAGTTTGGTGGGAGTTTGTAATTCACTTTGTGGGTAGTTAACTAACTTAAGGGTCCAACAAACCCAATGGAAGCATTATGCTTGTATTTCAACAATTAAAAAATCAATTCCAAATTGATAGTTTGTATTTATGGTTGGTCTCTGTGGTAGCTGTTGATTATGATGACCTTTATAATGTTAATAATAATAATGCCGTTGCTTTTTAATGGTTTGCTTTATTATCGAATCTTCGTCTGACATTGTTGTGTTTTGTAAGTTAGAAGGAATATTTTCATCAATATTGGTTGAGGTGTTACACGCAAGTCATTGCAGGGGTAAATGTCTTTTCATTTCAGCTAAGTCATAACTTAGAAGTTAGAAGGCAAATTTTAGCATAATAATAATAAAAACTTTATCACTTCGCAACTGTTTTTATTAAAAAAAATTTGAAGTTAATACTTTGAATTCATTCATAAATGAAAAATCTTCCATTAATGTTAAAAAAAAAAAAAAAAAGTGAGTGAGTGAGTTCCTAAATCCCAGTAGTAAAAAATATAAAATCATACGATTCAGATATGAGAGTAGGAATTTCGATATCAAATATTTCTTTTCAGTATGTTTTGTACATTGAATGGTTAATATGTATTACTTTATACTTAAATATTTCATTGCTTTCAAGTGGATATCATAAGTAGTTCTTTCGGTTATAGAAACTGATTGTAATATTTGTCCCAACTCAGTGAATTTAAAATAATCATGTAATGGGATGTTATAATACCAAAGCTCTTGTCAACTTTGATAAATTGTATAAAAAGACATTTTGTAGTGTACATAAAAATTAATGTAAATTAATTTAATGTTAACTATAATTATTATGAAGTAATAATAGTTTAATTATTAAAATTTTACACGTGATTCAAACAAAAAAAATTTCTATGCTGTTTTAAGAAAGTAAATAATTGTTGGTAAGCAATTTTTTCTTTTTTTTTCTTTCTGTAAATACGAAAGTTACTCGACCTTTCCTCTGGTACTAATTTGGTTTCTTTCTTCTCGAAACTTTGAAAAGTTACTTTAATTATTTAAGTGTAACTCGCTTGCTTTAAAGAGTAACAGTTTTTGCTCAATAACAAAATTAATGTGACAAATTTTTTAAAGTTTTGTTTTATGTCTTATTAACAAACTGTTTAACAATTTACGAATTTCTTACATTACTGAATAATACTCAATCTTCTATTTAGTTTTAAGGTCCTGGTGCGCTAATAACGCCTAAATGTATTTAATTCCGTACTTATTCGCGTTGATTCTCGGTAATTTTCATATATTTTATGCTTCGTGCCTACTGGTTACTGCTGTATTTGAAATGCTTTCGCGAGCGCAGGTTGTATCAAGATTATCATCACCGGAAGAGTTTGTCTACTCGAATATTTTAATTAATTTATTGTTACTGGAGTTAGTCCGGTACTAAATGTTATTTAAAATAATTGAATTTCACCATTTTGTTTCTGCATTTACAGAATCCCACACACGTGCGTTAAACCTCGTTTTACTTTCATGGAAGTTCATAGTGCCAAACTTTATAATATAAAGTTTTATTATCTAGAGTAATTTTATAAGCTATTGTATACTAAATATCAGAATTGTACGTGATACAATTGAATTTTCTAGTTTAAGATGTTATTTATCTCGTAATATTCAGATGCTGGGTGGGGATTGTCAGCAACTTTTTGTTAGTTAACCCTAAGGAGCGTCTGATGTTACACTCTTTAATTTATCTTAGAGAGAGCGAGAGTTCACGTTACGAGTTAAAAGTTTTTGTATCGTGATTTCAATCTTCATTTTTGTATCCTAAGATCGGTAATTATTATAAATGAATAAAATATTTAAAACTATTATTTCCTTTCCGCTTTTCATTGCTTCAATTCTTTTATAGTTCCCATCTTTTGATATAAACTTTGATTCCATGAATTGTATTTCATTTTCTCGGAGGAAAATCGCTGCCTTGGTTCGAGGTTTAGAAAAACTGCTGTTAATAAGAGGCTTATTCGCGATGATAACTAATGTGCCTAACTAGAAACTGAAACTAATAGTTAAGCAAAGCAGTTCGGAGCTGCTGCTTTTTTTTTTTATTAACTAATTAATCTTTGAATGCTTTATTCCTTTAACAATGACCATAAAATTTGAGTTAACGTGGGCACTAATTACTTATAGCAAAGGTAAGTCCCTTTATTACCTGTGTCAATGCCTTTTATTCCTTTGAGTTCGTTTTCATTTAAGCATGATTTTGTGATATCACACTTTGTTTCTATCAATTGTACTCATATCTTTAGTTTTTTTTTTTTTTGCCAGTATATTCTGCGCAACTTTTAGTAGCAAGCTGCATTTCTAGTTTGCTCAAGCTTACACTGGTTTTAGTTTTAGCCATATCAGTTGTATGCCAAAATTTGATTCGCCTTTCTACTTTCTTTTTACGCACCAAAGTTTCGATATTTTCTATTCAATGGATGAGGCGTTTTCCCTTCACTAACTGTCCACTAGATTTTTTTTTTTTTTTTTTTTCTCCCATAAAGGTATTTTTGCCGCAGTTTCAAACCCCAATTATGATAACTTTTTTTTTAACTGATTATAATTTGGACTTTCGAAATTTGAGATCAAAGTTTTTAATTCTTAGAATTTGTCTGTTAAACTGATATAAAGCCATTATTTGGCTTTGATTGTCCAATTTTGGAACATGAGCTTTGAAGAACTTAAAAAAAAATACACCATTCTTTCTTCTTTGCCACAAGATGAAAGAACAGTGGCTAACTTTATTTCAAATTTAAGGCATTGTAGGCCAGGAGGTAAAGGGACATAATTGTAGCTTTCATTTAAGTATTGTCAAATCTTTTTTTTTTTTTTTTATTAAATTGTTTATTCAAATTCTTAAAAATGATTAAAAAATGTATAGATTAAATTAGTTATTTTTATTATGTTAAAATAGTTGCATGATTATTATTATTTATTATTATTTTTATTTTTATTTTTATCTGTAAGTTTTAAGTATTTATACTTTTTAATCACCTTTGCCATTTATTTTAAATCCATTTAAGCTTCATTCCATTCCAAACGTTCATTTTCATTATTTTTTTTCCCTGTTTTGCCTATCTTCGATGAAATATATTGATACAGTTTGTGACTATATGAAAGCTTTTATCTTACCATAATACCTCTTCCTGAAGTCTCTGAATGCTCTTATAGTGTTGAAAGTTCTTAAATATTAAGAGGTTTTGAGTTCCTCAGCCAGTGCGAGAGATTATCATTGAAGAGGATTGCAGTGGATAAAAGCAAAGATTTCGAGTAATAATCATTGTTGAATGTTTATTCTTATTTGATGTTTCAGACCTCTCTGGAGCCTTAGCCTCGTCCCCCGGGTCAGTAAGTCCTCTATTAGGCACCCCAACACCCTTCACGCAGAGTCAGCAGAAGGGATTTCATACACCCCCTTCAGCCCCCAAGTTCATCTCTCCGCCGAAAGTCCCCCCACACAGTCTGGAGGAGGAGGAGGAGGAACAGCCTCCGAAGGTTCTTCCAGAAAACTCTCTCAATCACGACCAGCCTTCTCAGAATCACGTCATAAACAGGTACTTGGGGACACCGTAACTCTAAGTGAACATATTCTTAAGGGCTTGAAGACGGGGGAAAAAATCATTACTTTAATATTTAAATGAAAAATATTCGGATGATTTTTGTAATGCCCCCTCATGATGTGGGGGCCCCAGGGACTCGTTTGTCCTACACACACACACACACACACACACACACACACACACACACACACACACACAACAAAAAAAAGAGCAGTACTATCTGCCACTGAACTTCATTGTGAACAGTTCCTGCGAATAGATTTATTCCAAATAAGAATCTTAATGATTGTGTTTTAAGTGCAATAACCGTACTTAATAAGATGGAAAGTGGAAACTAGGAGCGAGTGGGAGCGCATACTTTGAAGCCACGCGAGCCCCACTAGTTCCTAGTTTTCCACTTTCCAAGAACCTTAATGTCTGTCTGGTCTGATTACCACAACCCTAATCGCTAAGGAGACCACTAATAATAATAAATTTTGGTAGGGATCGAAACCTGGTTAACGGAGGACACGAGAAGAGCGCGTCTCCCATTCGCATCTCGGACGGTGAAGATGCCAAAAAGAGGAAATACCCGACGGACAGAGCTTATTTCATCGTGAAAGAAATGCTCACCACGGAGAGGACTTACAAAAAAGACTTGGAAGTCATTAATATTGTAAGTTTGGTCTCTCAGCGTTGTAGGCATTAATGGAAAATTAATCTTTATCGCTTTCATGAATTAAGTCCTCCATTCAAGTAATTTGAAAGTAATATTAAAGACATGCAAGATTGATTGGTTGTTAAAGATTAGACGTAGGCTGAGAAGGCATGGGTTCGACTCCCAACTTCCCCGCTGTTGAAGTTAGGGCGGTCACTTTGTGCTTGCCTGGGCTCGTCACTCTCAGGAACTAACCCCTACTCCTCCACGGTGCAGAGAATTGAGGGTTACGGGTGTTATCGTTATCTCTATCGTTTAAAAGGTTAGGTAACTAATTAACGATAGAAACTTAACCTACTTTAGATAACTTTTTGTCGTTGTTTTGATGCAGTGGTTCCGAGAAGAAGTGAAAAAGGAGAAGGATGTCCCGGAAGAAGCGCTCAACCAGCTCTTCCTCCTCATCGATCCCATTTATGAATTCCATGTGAGATTCCTGAAAGAACTCGACAACAGATTGGCGCAGTGGTAAGTGACTTAACGAACAATTAGGAAGGATGTTGTTCCCCTACCTTTTCAGATGTAAGGACCACGTCGCAAACTTGTTTCCAATTAGATCAGCGACGTCGAATCTGTTCAATAATTGGATGAGTGACCGTCCTCTACATTCAGACCATGTAGCGACATGTACTATAGATGGTTCGCATATCGCGTAAAGTTGCAAGACCCCCTCCGTCATATAACCTTTCATGCCGGTAATTTGGTCACACTGCAAGGGACGCTCGACTGGCGATCTTCTTGCATATATCTCTGGCTCTTGGTCATCCTCTTTTCGTGATTTCGGTGAAACTTTTGCTATTGCGCTCGACATATCAAAGGCATTTGATAGTGTGTGGCACAAATCTTTAATTTCCAAACTGCCCTCCTTCGGTTTCTATCCTTCTATCTGTACCTTCATCTTAATTTCCTTTCTGGCCGTTCTATAGCTGCAGTTGTAGATGGCCACTGTTCTTCTAAAGCTATCAACAGTGGTGTTCCTTAGGGTTCTGTTCTGTCACCCACTCTTTTCCTTTTATTTATTAATGATCTTTTAATTTGCACTTCCTGTCCTATTCACTCGTATGTCGATGATTCCACTCTTCACTTCACCTGCTTCCCAAAGCGTCCCTCACAGCAGTCACTCCATGATTTGCGTAGGACGGCTATGGTACACCTAACCTGATCTTTCTGCTATATCTGATTGGGGCAGAGAAAACCTCATGGCTTTCAATGCCTACACTTCACAATCTTCCACACGACTATCCCCTTACCTTCAACAACACAACTCAATCCTTCCTCTTCTCTTAACATTGGCGTTTCCTTTTCCCGTGATCTTTCCTGGAAAGATCACGTATACTCTTTCCAAAACCTCTTCTAAGAGGTTAGGTGTGCTGTAGCGCCTCCGTGGTTTCTTCACCCCCATTCAGTTGCTGTCTCTGTACAGGGGTCTTGTTCGCCCCTGTATGGAGTATGCTTCTCGTGTGTGGGGTGGCTTAACCCACACAGCCGTGCTTGACCGGGTGGAATCGAGGGCTTTTTGTCTCAGCTCTCTCTCTTATCGCTATTATAACGGACACTGGCTCTTCTGAACTCTCTAATCGCATGCCTCCTCCTTTAAGGAGAACACGAAGCACCAGACTTTCTACACTTTCATATTCCCTTTCTGTCGAACTCTCTAACGCGAGGATTTATCGCTATTTTCAATCTTTCATCTACTCAACCGGTTAACTCTGGAACAATCTTCCTCAATCCATCTTTCCTCCTGTCTGTGATCTCCCATCTTGATTTTGGCTCTTCTCCTATGGGGGAGGCGCTTTTGCGGGCGTTCGCCCTTGGCCCCTCCTTCCCGCATAAAAAAAATACGAGTGTTTAACCTCCTTTGCAACATCTAAGGTCATATTACGGAAGGGACCTACGACATTACGTGAGATCCGAACCACGGGTTGTTAACATAATCTGAGCGCAGAGGACGGTTACCTATCCAACTACAGAATAGACGCAATGTCCCCTAACTTCACTGATGGACGGGAAGTGGTGTTATGACACTGGCCACGAAGTAGCCCGTAATTTTGTCACTTTAAGAAACTTCATTTTGAGTACAAATATCAGTAATAAAGGAAACGTTTCGAGCAGTACCTGTTTTTATTTTCAAGCGGATTGATTTACTAAACAGGAAGACGTTCTTACAAACTTTAATCGTTTTAGTAGGCTTTGAAATAAGGCCCGATACTACTTATAAAACGTCTTTTAAGCAAACTGTCTTCGGTTTTTTTATGACTGTAAACCTCAATTAATTAGATGTTACAAATTCTCCTTTCAGGGATGGTCGTAGCTCAGGTGTAAGCAAAACTGAATCTCAGAAGATAGGAGATCTGATGATGAAAAACATTGGCATGTTAGAAGTAAGATATATTTGATTTAGATTGGTTTAGTAAGTTGAATTTTGAGTCTAGCGTGAATAGGGATAATGTCGACAAGTTTATTATGTAAAGTTTCTTTCTTGCTGGCATTGAAAACAATGAAGAAAGTTAGCTATGTACATCTTATACTTGAGAAAGGATTACCCCCCCATCTCTTGAGAGAAGAGAAAATTGAAGTGCTTTTATTGATGACCTGTTCTGTGTCCACCTCTCAATTCTCTTTCATACAACCTCCTTTATACGATTCCTCGTTTCTTTCCTTGAATGTCATTTATGTTCTAAGAGAGTGAAAATATATATACCTTACCTTACAACTAGTGATGGGACGATACCAAAATTTTTAACGATTCCGATACGATTCACGATTCTCGATTCCGATTCTCAATATTTTTAAATATAATTCTATACTTGTTTTTCTGGAAATTGTCATATTTTACTCTGGTAAGATTAACTATTTACATTATGAGTATGGTAATATAAATTATAAATTATAATAGATTGGTTTAAAAATAAAAATCAACTAAGTTGTAACAATTCATTTTAATCTTCTTGATTACACATCATGGATATACATGTTTTAATGTATAGCCACAATACAATAAAAATAAAATTTGTTATCCTCTTTCATTTAAAGTTTACATTGCAAAACTGGTTCAATTAAAAGTTAAAGAATCGTTTCAAGAATCGGAAATCATGGTACAATTCTCTCGATTCCGATTCCTGAAAAATGCTCGATTCTTCCGATTCCGATTAATCGTCCCATCACTACTTACAACCTTACAAAGGTTCCGCGCGATGACTTCTCATTTCGCGAAGGTCAAGCTTGTCGCCCCTCCTCTCGAGTTGGCCTGGTGAAGTAGAGAGTTGGATTCTTGCGCGCTCCACCTCACATAGCCAGGTACGCCCGGCTCATCGGGGATTGTTCTGAGCCAGGCGTCTAGTCGTCTTTTGAAGATTTCCACTGCAACTCCCTTCGTGTTTCTTAGGTCTTTGGGCAACTGATTAAACAGTTTTGGTCCTCTCACTACAAAACTATTTTCTTTCAGGGTTAAGGATGTTCCCTGTCTCGCCTTCTTCAATTTGGGAATACGGACACACAGTCTACCGCTTCTACTTTCCACCGTTGTTTGGGGAGTTATGGGATTCAGAGTAAGATTAGGGACTAGTTCTCTCCCATTATTTCCAAGTGTAAATAATGGTGTATCTCTCTCTCCTCCTTTCCAGTGAATATAGGTCTAGTTCTCGTAACCTTTCCCAGTAATTTAGTTCTTTGCACCCATTGATCTTGGCTGTGAAGCTTCTTTGGATCCCCTCCAGCTGTCTAATGTCTTCTTTTTTATATGGGGATGTTACAGCGCCGGGCTTAGGATATTTCGGGCCCTGTGCAGAGTATACTGTACGGGCCCCCCATGACACAAGTCAAATTGTTTTTCATTGCTAATCATTTTATTTTAATAGATTGTTAACAAGTACAACAAGTAAAATTTAACTATACAAGTGCACCTGTAACAGAATACCAACAGACCAACAGCCTTTACTATTATTACTACTTATTACTTTATTATTATAAAATATTTAAACTATCATAAGAGGTTTCAACCAGCGCCGGCCTTAGGATATTTAATTAGGAATAGGATAATTCAATTTAATTAGGATATTCAACAAAAGTAAATACACAAAATAAAGTTTGTACATATACAAAAAAGAAAATAACTTAATCAACTACAAATGAATATTTGGCAATTGTAATATAAGAATACTAAAACATAAAAGAATTAACTAGATTTAATAAAAATAAACATAAACCAATTGCAGGTATATATAAGTAACAAAAATCTTTTCATTAAAATCTATCTATACTGTTTTAAATGACTGAGAAGAAAAGAAAAATCAAGCTAATACACAAATATATATTACACAATATTACACAAATAAATTACATTAATTTACACCAATTTTGGCACTCTGACGTCGATGGTAAATTTCTGTGAAATTTTCGGGCCCCCCTAAGTTGCGGGCCCTGTGCGACCGCACGGTTCGCACACCCCTAAGGCCGGCACTGGGATGTTAGGACCGAGCAGTATTCCAATTTGGGTATTATCAGAGTTTTCAGTGGAGGAATCATTACATTCCTATCCCTTCGTTTAAAGGTTCTCAATATCTGACCCGTTATTTTCTTTGCTCTGTTTACTGCTATCTTATTTTGTGTTTCAAATTTCGCATCATCTGTCATTACAACCCCTAAATCTTTGCTCTGGAATTTCTCTGAATTTCCTGTCCATTTGGGGTATAATATTCCTTGGACTTTAGGTCTTCTCTTTTTCCGTACCGTAATAGCTGAAATTTCTCAATGTTAAACTTCATATTGTTGTCTTCGGTCCACTTGTAGATTTTGTTTATGTCGGTTTGTAGAGATCCTATATATATATTATATATATAATTTTTTTTTTTTTTTTTTTTTTTTTAAAGTTCGGGAAGAACCGATTCGCCTCTATTTAAAAGGGCATATCTCGGCGGAAAAACAAAGAAAAAGTGAGAGGAAAGACAGAGGAAAAAGAAAAAGGATGACAAGGACTATATATATATATATATATATATATATATATATATATATATATATATATCTTTAGCATAACTGGAATCTTCGAGATAGTTCTGGGTTTTTATTTAAATGTCTATTTAGTGCCAGTAGACTTAACTGTTGCTCCCAGAAAATTTTGTTCTAGAGAAAACTCGGAACACCAGGTTGCGCGTGTGAAGGGATGTGTGCGCTTTAATTTCTACCCCTTTTCTTTACTAACTTCAGTCTTTCACATCCGAGCTATTTCTGCCTTCTCACCCCAATCCATTGGGAAACGAAATATTGTTAATGAATGCGCATAAGCGAAATAGGGACGCGTGATACGAAGTTGCTATTTCGGAATTCTTATTTTAAGGAGAAGCTCAAACAGGATAATTGGATCAGGGCTCGTTTTTTTTGTTCCGTAAGTTTAGTCTCGTGCGCCTTCAGTCGCGTTTGATTAATCGAAACGCGGAAGTTTTAACTTTTTTGTATCAAACCCACCATTCACGATATAGTGTTGTATTTGCCAAAACTATGGCTCTTGAGAGTGAATTAATTTTATCTTTGTCTTCCGACATCCAATTATTATTTTTCTTTAATTCTAGCTTTATGAACATTATTTCGAGCAACACAGCGCTATCCTCGAAAACATCGAAAACGCTTTTCGAAAAAACAAGAAATTCGAACAAATTTATAGAGATTTCGAGACGCAAAAAGTTTGCTACCTGCCTCTAACTTCGTTCCTGCTGAAACCTTTGCACAGACTTCAGCATTATCAATTGTTGATCGTTCGTAAGTAGATTGGTATTTTTACCACCACCACCACCCAACTCGATAATAGGTAAAATAATATAAACTATTCGAGTCGCGTTTCGGTGTTCATGATAGTGCCACCATTTTTAACGTTCGAAAACTACAATGTACAAATGATATGTAGGAATTGTTCCTCCATTCATTAATCACGAGTGAAAGATATTGTCGGACCACATTAGGCAAAATTTCGTTCTATTTTAGGTCTCATTCAGCATTATGGAAGCGTAAATCACCCTGACTACCGTGAATGTATGGCTGCTAAGGCGAAGCTGCATCAGTGTATCAAGACTATGCTTCCTTCTCTTACAAAATCGGTACGTTTCAATTTCCATTATTGCTCGTTGATTCTTCGTCAATATTATTATTGTTGGGTTCCCGGATGGTTTAGTGGTTAAGAACGTGGTCAGGAAGTGGCCCGTGCAAGGCGGAGACGAAAAACCCCTCCTCCGCGTTACATTCTATTTCAGTCTCCGTATTTCCTGAATATTTAAATAATTCCAGAATGGATAGCCACGTAGACTCATTGCTTTTAAAAAAAAATCAGAAGTGTAATCTTCAACTTGTTATACTGCGGTAAATTCCGAGTATAGTCTATAGATCATTCGCGTGAAGGAGAGATTGAATCTTTCCTAAGAGCGTGTATTAAGTAGTTCTAATTGTATATTTTTGTAAAACAGGAGAACTTAGTGAAGCTGATGGAGCTGCAGAGGGATTTGGTAGGCATTGATAATTTAGTTCAACCAGGAAGGGAATTCCTACGCGAAGGTTGTCTTCAAAAACTCTCTAGAAAAGGATACCAGCAAAGGATGTTCTTCTTGGTAAGTAAAATAGCATTGCGCTGCCACGGCATATTCCTCTTATCTCATCTTGAGAGGCTGGTAAGGTCCTGAAATTGTCATTATAAGTTTGACATCAAGGCTTCTATATAGTATGATTATCAAAGCTGGGCACAAACCGTTAATCCGTTAATCGTTAATTAACGAAGTTAACTTTTTCGTTAACGATTTAACTTTTAAGTTAACTTTGAAAATCATTATCGGACTAATTAACTTCCGTTACATTTAATTTTCGTTAACTCAAGGCCGTTAACCCCAAAAATTCATAAGTAAACGTTTAAAAGTTTCTATTATTTTCAGTGCTAAGCAGGTGCGCAATTAATCCGCCACTGTTAATAGTGATGAACGAATTTCCATTTCCGCAGTGTAAAATCAGGCGATATATTTGTTTCCGTCGCCGCAATTTGTGTCTTACCAAATATGGTAGTTATTTATGGCATTGGTTTGAGCAAAACATGGTCGACTGTAAAATCAGGCGGAAAGATTTGCCATTTGAGTTGAATGTTTCAACTTCTTTCAAGAAATATCACGAGCATTTTAAGGCACTTTCAATAATATATATGTAACAATTACAACAAATAACTACATTCGTTTCATTTGCAGTCTGTCTCTTGAGCAACATGTTTGTGCTAGTGAATATTTAAAAATAATCGTTGTCAAGTAAGTCATGTATATTTATAATATGTCTGTGAGTACCTTATTAGTAGTCTCCTTGATACATTTCAAGAACCATAAAACTGATCAGGTAAGATTTCAATTCTCATGTCACTTTGATGACATAAATTAAGTCAATTGATGTCTTACAATGGGAGCGGAGCGTTTTCACGTTAACCCTTTATGTCCTGGCGGTACTTCTAGGTACCACATCTTTAAAATCTCCATAATTATTTTTCTACCCGGTTTTTCCAGGGTGAGGAAAAGCATGGAGGGTACAGTCGAGGAGGCCATGAAGCAGCAGTCCAACGAAGTGGGCAGCAACAACGAGGAGGAGGAGGAGGATGACTTCTTCAGTGCTGTCATCCTGACAAAAGAGCAGCAGCAGAAGCCACAGGTCACTCAAGGGCAAGGCCCAGAACTTGGTCAAGACCTGGCTGGAGACCAACTCCAAGGACTTGCTGACAGATGCTGCCTTCTTGGGTGAGCAAGTGTTGGTGGACTTGATGAACAAGTTCAACACAGCCATCCCCTCCAGTGCTGCAGTGGAGCGTTTGTTCTCTATGGGCAAGGACATCCTGAGGGCCAAGAGATCATCCCTGTCTGATGAAAACTTTGATATGCTAATTTTCATGAAGGGCAACATGCATCTCATGGACAAAATGGAGAACGAGAAGAAGAGGGAAAATTAAATTATATATATATTGTGTTTTTCATTTTTTTTATAATAAAAGTTAACGTTAACGGTTTATCGGTAACTTCCGTTACATGTTTAACGGATTAACGGTTAACGAAGTTAACTTTTGGTTAACGGTGCCCACCTGATGATTATGTAGGAATACTCGAGCAAAAAATAGCGTGAAACCTTAACAAATGTCATCACGCTGCGAAAGAGTGCATTAAACTTTACAAATTTCCCTCCATAGTGAAATGAAGCTTTAAAATTCATTTTATCTTCCTTTCTATTTTGTAAATGTAAGTTTCTAGAGTAACAACTGTGGTATTAGAATTTTTAAGCGTTTAATTATGTAGCTTCGAAAAAACTTCACCTTGATGATAATTCCAAAAATCAATATTATCATTAATGATTGTTTTTGCTTAAATATTTGTTTGGTGACTGACTAAAAAACTTTCAAAAGCAAAACTCAATCATTAGTAATTTTTTGAGTTTTTTAGAATTTTATTGTAGGCGAACTTTTTTTCCCCAAACTGCATATCCCCTTTTCTTCAGTCCGTACCATTTCCAACTACTTTAACCGTTAGGTTTCATCCCTGTCAGCTGTTTTTCGTATGAATTTCATCATATTTGTAGTACTATGACAGAAGGGACCAACATTTGTCATATGGCGTTAGATGTTGCGGAGGTGGTTAAATGACTCCATATGTGTGTCATTAATTCTTTTATTTCTCTCTAATTGTTAAGAGGAGTATCTTTACAGGAAGCTACACGTAGTGGGAAAAAAAGTTCGCCTAGAAACTTTCCAAGAACCACAAAAAATTACTGCTCATTAATTCGGTGTTTTTATTCTTTTTAGAAATGTTCCCAAACGAAGTCTATTTCCGAAATTGTACATTTCATATTGCCTAATCCAGATAAGGAATTCTAATTCAAGAACAATAACGTTCGTAATGGCTGATTGTAATTTCAGTTCAACGATGTCCTACTCTACACAAACCGTACCACAACCCCAATCCTTCAATTCAAAGTGCACGGGCAGCTCCCTCTCAGAGGGGTCATGGTAGAGGAGAACGAAAGTCGAATGGGGGCCACCAACTGTTTCACCATCTACGGAGGAAACAGGTCTGTTCAGCCTCTCTCAGTGCATCGATGGGGGTTATCCAATACTTGATTTAGCTCTTATTTTCTTTTTACAATTTAACTAGTTGTCTAAATTATTTCCTGATGCTCCCAAAATCACGCAGTTTCAGTAAAAATACTTCAAAACTAGCAATCTCTTACTCTTAGCTCTTATTTTTTTACATTTCTGTATTTGCACTGAAGTAACAAGTGAAACACTTATTAAAATTTACTATTCTTTAATATCCTTTGCTTTCTGTGCCGGCATTGTGTCTGTTAATGTTCGTAGTGTCTTGTTATATGCAAAATAGAGCTTTATTTTCAATTATCGTGTTGTAGAGCTTTGATGGTGGCGGCCAACAGCGAGGAGGACAAGAGTCGTTGGTTGGAGGACTTGTCAACCGCTATTTCCGCTGCTAGGTGTAGGCAGGACGACTTCCATTACCTTTCTCTCAAGTCTATCAGTGAGTGAACCTTCCGTTAACTGAATTAAGTGAAGATGTTCCCCCTTAAAACGTAGTTCCTGTAACTGAATCGTTCCAGGCGCTTCTGACGAAGTTCTCGACAAGAATGAAGGTGGAACGGATGAGATGAATTCGGCGAGAGGCGAAAAGAGCGGTCCGCAGACACGATCCAACACGACGGTTCACGTGTGTTGGCACAGGGCCACGAGCGTCTCTGCTAAGGATTATACCACGGCAGTGCAGGTCAGGTGGAATTGAATATTGGCGCTTAGCGTAACTTCATATTTGCAGCGTATTCACCATGATGATCGCTCTTGTGAAAAATTATTTCAAAAGAAAATGTAAACATGCTGGGTTGTCTTAATAATAAGTGTTTATTGAAATTGTTTTGCAGAACCAATTAAGTGGATACTTACTGAGGAAATTTAAGAATAGCATGGGCTGGCAGAAACTTTGGGTTGTGTTCACAAATTTCTGTCTTTTTTTCTACAAAACCTTTCAGGTAAGTCAGCTCGTCGAAATTTAAATAGTTGAGGTTATTGTATGTACGTAAATGACCTCGCCTAACGAACTTATCTTTGGTTTGTTTTTGGAGGATGAATTTCCGCTTGCCTCACTGCCTCTTCTCGGGTATACGATTTCAACTCCGGGAGAAGATGATCAAATTCAGAAAGAGTTCGTGTTCAAACTCCAATTCAAGAACCACGTCTATTTCTTTAGGTAATGAAATTTATTGCATGTTTGAAAAACATGTATTAATGACTTCTTTAACGCATCATATTGGTTTGGGTCTGTGTAGTAATAAACGGTTTATTTTAAGAAATATATGTAGTAATTATGTGTATATGTAAATGATAGGACTGAGTAGGGATTAGGGGGGGAAAAAAAAAACCGATCAGTTGAATATACTTTTAGCTGTAGTTAATGAAAATGGGTAACAGGATTTATTTCTTTAGCTTCCCAATCAGTTTCTCAGAGGTAAATAGGATTAGTGTTCAACGACTCGGGTTTTGTGACAAAACTTTGCAACCCCCCTCCCCAAACCTTATTTCGGTTTATTTGCTCCGTAGGGCTGAATCTGAGTACACATTCTCTCGCTGGATGGAGGTGATTTCGTCCGCAATAAAAGGCGCTTCTCGGCACCGCATCTTTAGTCGAAAGGAAAGCGATAATGAACCTTTGAAGACCTGAACTGAATTAGAGTTTTAAATAGGAAGTTCTTGTGATGTTTTTCTCCACTATAATATTTTCTTTTACTAATTTTGTTATTTCTTCAAAGTAAATTAGGTAAAGCAAGTTAAAAAAATTATTTTTAACTCGTGGAAGGCCCTCAGTTCAATTTTACAGATCTGAAACTTTTTACTTTTTTACTGACTGACACTTTGAAGTGGCCAAACTAGAAAATATTGCATAGAGTGAACTTTATTTTTTATGTAGTTCTAGTAAGTAATGGTAGGTGTTTTAAGTGAAAGAATTTTTATTTTGAAAGAAAGTGTCTTAATAAATAACTGATATATTTTTTAGAGGGTTATTTCAATTTCTGGAGTTCAGTATAATTATTTTATGAAGTGTACATTTCATGATAGGATGTGCAACTAATAGACGTATATATGGCTAGAAAATCTGAACTTAGGAAGTTCAGACACTGCTTTCTAGACTGTAACAAACCCACAAACTTTTCCAACATGCCTGTTTTTACCAACGGTCCGAGAAAAAGTAAGTGTCCATACAGTGACGTCATTCCAAATTCAGTTTTGGAAACGCCTGAACACTGTTTTGGTATGATCATTATCTTTCAGCAAGGGAAACATTATTTGTCGTTCTTTTAAAGGCTAAGGTGTCGAAAATGACGACACTTACTTCTTTTCTTGAAAAGTTAGTAGGCTTATGAAAGTTTGGATGCGGCAGAGAAACAGCCTATCAAACAGCTGTTTAAATAAGGTAGCGTCTAATCTACCCGTATACGTCTGTGGTGCAGCAACCAAAACAATTATCTTTCGTTTGGAAATGGTTGTATTCTAAGATTAAATGGAAAAAATTGAAGTGTAATATTTTTTTATCATCATCATCATGGAATGCTTTTAGTTTCAAAAAACCGTTCATTGAAGGTAAAAGAATTATTCGTAATAATTATCGTCGCCTTTGGTCAGAAATCACACACATTTGAAATTTTTTCCTCATTCAATGAAAAGATAAAGTAACTTTAACGACCTTTGCTTAAGTGTAATTAAATTACATTGTTAATAATGGGATAGGTGTAAGTGTCGGTTGTCGCAACACCGCTTCCCGTTAGAGCAGCGAGGTTAAGCGACGTTGGGTCTGTTCAGTAATTTGATTGGGGACCCATGGAGGGTTCGAATCCCACGTAAAACTGTAGGTCCCCTCCGTCATATGACCTCTGATGTTATGAACCCTTAAACAATTATTAACCGTCAGAAGTGGGGGGGGGGGGGGGGGGGGGGGGGGTATCCATAATTGGGCTTCCGATCACAGGCGATCTAATAATGTCGGTAGAAATTGTTAATGTGCTGTAAATACACATTGTATAAATAAATAAGTGTTGAAATAACTTTTGTAATGCAATTTAGTTTTTATTTAACCCTTTCTTTGTAACCATAGTAAGTTATACGAAAGATATATTTTACTCAGGCTATGAAATAAGGGTTAATCGATATTTAGGTAGGTAGGATTTTTAATAAAACTATATTTTCAGATCACTTGTTATTCAGAGGATTTTGACAATATTTGGATTTTATTATAATTAACGATTGTATAAATACGATCACTTTAGAGTTCCATCGTGAAATTCTATGTTTCTTACCGGTAAATATTGGTAAGGAACGTGGATTTTCACGACAGGACACTCTGAATCGACTGTATAGTGTTTTCTTTTGTATTTGTACTCCATTTTATGGCAGTGTTATACACCACATAAATTTTATTCTAGATAAGGTATTAATGAGTCAACGTAAACTAAGGCTGCTATGAACGCCTAGTCGTTTTAATCGTATGTTTAAGATGTTGAAAGGCAGGGATTGAACAAAAGAGAAAAAACTGCCACTTTTAAAAACAAAATTTAAAATCAAAATTATAACTTAATTCGAAATTTTTGAAAGTATTTTGTAAGAGTTTGAAATTACTTTTAATACTATTAATAAGCTAAAAATAAAATAAATGCTGCTTTAAAACATTTCATTCTCCTAAAACAAAGTATAAATTTAGTGCTTTGGAAGAGCAAATGTAAACGTCGAAACTGGACAAATACACCTGAACTTCTATAAGACAATATTCTACATCTCTAGCCTAATCGTACCACAGAATTACCATTACCATGACCATACCAGTCAGTGGAACATACTTTCATTTCATACCCATTCACTCATTATATAAAGCTTCTCAAACTGCTTATTCTATAGACTTTTACTTTTGAACAAAGTATCCGATGATACTGTAGTGCTCTGTCAGAACAAAAAAAAACCTCTTAAAGCAACGGAAATGGACATGTCACACCGTCTACTTGAAACATGATGTCCTTGGGTATGCATGTGTTTCGGAATGGTATACTTCACCCCAAGATGGATATGTGTAACCTTGTGAATTAAGACGTCCCTCAACAAACATGGTGTGGGCAGGCACGGAAAAACTGACATTAACAGCACAACCACGGTGGGTTGTACCAATTTGGGACTGAACACATTTCCACAGGTTTCTCTCCTGAAGCAAACTGTCGTCTCCACATATAAATTAAGATTCTAGCAGAGTGACAACGCTGATCAGACTTTTCCTTCAACTACACGGGCCACTCATTTGTTTTTCTTACTATTTATAAGAGAAAACGATCTGGGTAGTCCATGCAGATGAAGGACAAGTCTGATTAGTTTTTACGTTCTGTCTCGGATGAATCAAGATTCCAGCAGTTTACTTCAGGAGGACGGATCTGGGAACCTGTGGACATTGTTTAATCACATTAGTACAACCCACTGTGAAATTCGGCGGGTGTGCTGTTATGATAGGGATAGGGATAGGGATAGGGATGTAGGACTGGAAAAACTACCTTATGTTCGTACATGGAAATCTTAATTCTCAAGTTTACATACCCATTTTGGATAGGAACCTGCCTTCGTTTCAGAATGTCCATTCCCCCTCCCCCCCCCCCCCCCTGACAGGGCACAGGGTGTCCGAGAAACCTCCACCCGATGAACAATATTACATTTATATATAGAACAGTGTCCTAAATGTTCCCCAGTCACTTCAAAGCACGTAAAGGTAAGAATGTAATTCTCATTGGGTAAAGATTTTTTGGACCCACCGTAGAGAGAATTTAATCTAACAAAAGTTAAACCACCTCTGGCCAATACCAGTGGTTCCCAACCTTTTCACCACCAAGGACCCTTTTTCTTTTTTTCCCCCACGGACCCCTGTTTTTGAAAGATTCCGTCTACCCAACAAACTGTTTTTATTAACTAATAATTAACTTTTTTCACTTTCAAATAAAAGACGTATAACTGAGTATGCAATTAAAATATAGCATATTAAAAAAGTAATAATAATTCCAGCCAAGAGCAAGGAAACGAAATTTTAGCCTGAGCTAAATTGTACGATTTCCATTGGAGCCTTTCAAAATATTGAAAGCTCACGGACCCCCAGTACTACCTTCGCGGACCCCCTGGGGTCCGGGGACCCCAGGTTGGGAACCACTGGCCTATACCTTCGGTATTCAAAATATCAATCCTTATCCCTAAGTAGAGTTGCCAACTCTCCAGTTTTGGTCAGTTTCCGGCTCACAACTTATATAAAAAAAATAAAATTTGAAAAACTTTTCTTTAACGTATTTCCTATATTATTTAGTAACGCAATAATGTGGGAAACAAAACTGCAGCTAATAAAGCGTCTGCAAATAATCAAATGGTACTGCTTACTGTAATTGATACCAGTCAGGTCGACTTGGCGGTGGAGCTTAAATTTATAGTTTTTTTTAAATTCACAGTTAGCAACCCTACCCCTTAACTACACACTAGGCGTGTGGTCAAGGATTAAACCACTAAAGTCTAGTTACAGATTAAGGCCTATGTTATGATTTACGACTAGCTTAGGCCTAACTGCCGGCCTCCTTCCTTTCACCGACTTCTTCCCGACTCTCCACTCCCATTTCCGTTCCATCTGGCAACGGGAATGTGACCAGGCCACACAAAACAAACTTCATAAGATCAAACCGCAAGTAGGATACTGGGCCGCCTCCTTCCACCGGTCCCGACATAAAAAAGTGATTATAGCCCGTCTCGCATAGGACACACACGCATTACTCATGGTCACCTAATGGCTAAATCGCCAGCCCCGCTCTGCCCTACTTGTCATACTCCCATCACTGTCGTACATCTCCTGGTCGAATGTCCAAACTTGTCCGCTCTTCGTTGTAGATGTTTCCCTCACTTGGCCGAAATTCCCATACCCGAGCGTCTACAATTCATGCTCGCTGAGGGCCCCCATTTTTCGGAGGAAGCGATTTCCCGTTTCCTCACTTATTCCCACCTGTTTCAACGGGTCTGAGACCAGGCCCCCCATACCCACTCCCCAGTAACTGAACACTACATCCCCCCCCCCCCCCCTGGTATATCATCCCCAACTCAGTAACACCACTCACCCACTGCCTCGCTGAGATATGTACCACACTAGGTACGAATCGGCGGTAAAATAAAGAAGGGGGGGGGAATAGCCACCTGTTAGAGTAACTAGGCTAAGCTAAAGCCTACAAAAACTATATAGGCCCGTATAAGCTGACATAAAATACGTACAATTAATATGAACTTGCAGTTTTATATCATATTTCGTTAGTAGTAGTAGAAAATTCTCTTAATTTTAGATGGGAAAAAGTTATTAATTCACAGTAATCAATAAGCTAAAACAAATTAACCGAATCTTGTTCTTTCTTTTGATTTTTTCAAGGGCAAGGTAGGTCTTCGGCGAGAAGCCTATATACCCTGAAGAAATAGGTAGTAAACAGAGGTCTCAGCATAGCAGAAGCTATGAGCTATTAGGGGAGTTGGATAACAGGAAACGGGTAACTGGAAATACCGATCAGATCCGAAAGAGTTGGAGGGTGGTCTGCAGAAAGCTTTGCATAACGCAAAATTGTGAATGAACAAACGCCGAGAAACCACAGATCTTGAAGGAAGGTTCTGACGGAGTGGAACCATGAACAGAAAGTGGTCAGTAGTCCCTTCTTCATGGGGACACCATTCGCAAAGGGAAAAGCCGCTCATTCCCAAGCTGTGGAGGCGGGAGGAGACCCCGGTATGGTCTATCCTTGGCCTGGTGGAGGTTGTATGAAGCAGACATAAGGAAGAGCGAACGCCAGGGAAGTCCTGAAGGACAAGAACTAATCGGGTCTTCTGAAGAAAGAACTGGGATCAAAATCCCTGGCCTGACGAAAGCCATCCGGCAGACTACAACATTTTCAGTGATGTCATGAGGAAAAGCCGGAACAACAGGCCAGGAACCTGCCAGTTTGGCTACGCAGTTTAAGTCCCTACAATGGGCGGGTATCCACTGCAAAAGAATAGTCCAATCTGGGTGGGCGGCGAAGTACAGGGTGTCCCAGAAGTCTGGACTCATAGGGAAAATAGAAAGTGTTTTGTTTCACTTTAAAAATGTCTAATGTCAGTTTTACATATTTCAGGAAAGAAAATACCCTGATGGCTCAGTATACCAATCAAGAGAAGGTGGAACTGGTATTGTTACACGTTTCCGAAAAAAGCCAGAGGGAAGCATGTCAGTTATTTCACGAACATGCCTCCCTCTGGCTTTTTCCGGAAACATGCAGTAATACCAGTTCCATCTTCTCTTGATTGGTATACTGAGCCATCAGGGTATTTTTTCTTTCCTGAAATATGCAAAACTGACATTATATTTTTAAAGTGAAAAAAAAAACATTTCTAATTTCTTTTTCCTACGAGTCCAGACTTCTGGGACATACTGTACATCTGTACAGGAAAAAAGTATGAGAGAAGCTGGAGAGAGAAGGGAGAGTTAGTGAAGATAACTACCGCCGGAGGGAAAGTTGTTTCGTAAAAAAAGAGGAAGGTTTGGTACACGAGAAAGTTCCACCCTAACTATGGAATTTCGGAGGAGAGCTTCCAACCGAGGTAAGGAAGAAGACAGGAATATAAAGAGTGCAGTTGGTAGAGAGTAAGAAAGGGAGTGAGCCATCAAAATAGGCGTGTATGAGCCCATGGTAAGTGGTGTCAAGTTCAGGAGGACGAAAAACAGACTAGTGCAAGAACGTTTCGGAGACATGTGAAAATAACATAAATTAGGAGTTTTGTTTATAAGTTAAACTCGGACAATAGCATGGAATCTCACCAGATTCAAATCCGTGCAAATATCTGGGTGCAGTTGTCAAACAACGAACTGGAGCAGCTATCTGCAATATTCGAAGAGGCCAAAACCGAAATGCTTGAGGGAACACGGTGGTAAGGTGCAGGGGCGAAAACATTGGCTAGTTTGAGCTACCCCAATAATTTTCAGAATTGTGTAAAAACATCAGAATATGAGTAAAAAAAAGATGTATTAATGTACTGTCAATAAATAAATGATCATTTTATTTGGTTATTTGTTACCTGATAAGAAATTCTTATCTCAGTAAACTGATACTGGTTTAAAAACATTTACCTTAATTTTTAATACAATATTTTTTATTTTCAAATTTTATTTGGAATTTTCTTTTAGTTACTTTGCATGTTCATTATAGGGATGTTATGAAAAATCTATACATATTTTACATTACAACATGAAATTTAACACCGAGAAATTTCAGCTCTTGAGATATGGAAGAAATGAGGAACCAAGACAGCATATTACGTCCCAGATAGACAGGAAATACAGATAAGCAAGAAAACAATATATTTAGGGTTTATAATGGGTGATGATGCAAAATTTGAAACACAGAATCAGATAGCGATAAACAAAGCAAAAAGAGTTACGGGACTGCTACTGAGAACTTTCAAAAGGAGGGAAGAGAATGTAATGATTCCCCTACTGAAAACACTGATCGTTTTAAACCTTGAATACTGCTCAGTCTTGATGTTACCGTATGAAAAAAATAAGAAATTAATAAACTAGAAGAACTTTCACAAGCAAGATTCAGTGCTGCAAAGAACTCAACTACTAGGAAAGACTTCGTAAATTAAATCTATATTCACGAGAGAGAGTTACAAGGAAAAGAAGTACCTCAAAAGGCCTTGCGGCCCATACCGAGGAGGTACCAATGGCAACGGGTGCCACGGAAAATTTTGTACACACTCAAATAGTGTGAAAGATTTGGTCTAACCTCTTCTTGAACTGATCCACAGAGGAACTGTTCACAACTTCTGAAGGTAACCTGTTCCACGTGTCACAGATCTTATACGTAAAGTAATTCCCACACACACTAGTCCTAAACCGTTTCAAATCCAACTTCCAGCCATTGTTGCGAGTTGGGTTATCATTTAAACTAAACATACTTCTAAAATCGACATCGTTGAACCCGCGTAAGAGTTTGAAAACCTCGATCAGTTGACCGCGCAGCCTCCGAGTTTCAAGCGAAAACAAGTTCAGGGCGCGTAACCGTCGATTGTAGCCCATATGCCTAACGGAAGGGATTAACTTTGTGGCCCTCGCCTGCACTCGCTCCAGCCTCTCAATATCTTTCCTGAGGGTGGGCGACCAGAACTGCACAGCATACTCCTTACTCAGGTGCGGCCGAACCAGGGAATTGTACAGAGAGAGCACAATCTCCTTGTTCCGAAATTGAAATTGCCTCCTGATATAACCCAATAGTTTCTGGGCTTTCTTTTCCACCTCTACGCACTGTTTCGTAAACTTAAGGTCGCTGCTAATTAGCACACCCAAGCCCTTTTCTAAATCAGTCACCTCGATATGACTCCCCACCATCGAGTAGTCCGACCTGGGATTGGCGTAGCCAATGTGCATCACTTTGCATTTACCCAAGTTAAACGGCATTTGCCATTTTTCGGACCACTCTCCTATCCTACCTAGGTCCGCACGCAGTTCCTCGATCGCTTCGGGCGTCCCAACACTGGCCCCAAGCTTAGTGTCATCAGCGAATTTGGCGATCCGACTGACGATGCCACCGTCGATATCATTTATGTAAATGATAAACAACAGTGGCCCCAAAACGGAACCCTGAGGAACCCCACTAGTGACCGAGGCCCAACCCGAACTAGCCCCTTTAATTACAACCCTCTGCCGCCTATTCCTCAGCCAGTTTTCAATCCACCTACCTATTTCCCCACCGATATACCCAGCGCACGCACTTCGCCTTCGCCTAGCCGGCGTGAAGTACCTTATCAAGGCTTTCTGAAAGTCGAGATAAAGTATATATCGCCCTACTCTATCATACTCACCCAACATGACGTGGAAAAACTCGAGCAAGTGGTGAGACACGACCTATGCCGTCTAAACTCATGTTGGGAGTCCCCAAGCATCTTGTAGGAATCCAAATGGTCAACGATCCTATCCGCTATTATCCCCTCTAATAATTTACCAACAACTGAAGTGAGACTAATGGGACGATAGTTCCCTGGACTTTCGTGATACCCTTTCTTAAAGATAGGGGTCACGTTAGCTTCCCTCCAGTCACCAAGCACCTGGCTCGTCTCCAACGATTTGTTGAAGACTGTAGCCAGGTGGGGTGCCACCTGGTCGTGCACTTCTCGCAACACTCTGGGGAGAAACTGGTCTGGCCCAGGAGCCTTAAACGCGCTCAGATTGTCTATTCTATCGGCAACGACTGTCGCGGTACATCGAACACTATCCAGGCCAGCACCTTCGTGCCTCACGCCTGGCTCGGGGATGACGCGGATATCCTCCCTGGTGAACACTCCCGCAAAGTACTCATTAAGCACATTAGCGATGTCCGCGTCGGAAGTCCGCAGAACGTCGCTTCTAATGGGCTTTCTACTATTAACATAACTGAAGAACTCCTTAGGGTTCCCCTTGCAGAGGCTTGCCACCCGTAGTTCTTCGTTACGTTTCGCTAGCCTAACCTTCGCCTTCACTTCCTTACACAGGCGGACATACGCTTCAGTGTTCTCATGGGAACGATTGGCCTTCGCCCTCCTATACGCTACTTTCCTATTTCGGATAGCCGAAGCGATGTCATGATTGAACCACTTAGGCTGCGTTGAAGCAGGGGTGACCGGTTCTGAGGGTATGGCAGCAGACTGCAGCACCATAAACTCGTCCCGGAATGCACTCCACACTCCCTCAACATCGCCGCCGACCTCTAACCCCATCTCTCCTACGCTATCCCTGAGGCTAACAAAGTTCGCCCGCCGGAGATCGAGCTTACTGCCTCTCGAGTTACTACGCTTCACCCGAGGGACTCACACACGGAACCTAATAAGACCGTGATCACTCCCGCCCAACGATTCGTCAACGGTGAGGCCAGTGACGAGGTTGTCTTCGGTTGTGAATACTAAGTCTAGAACGCTTTCGCCTCGTGTAAGCTCGTTGACCCACTGAGTGAGGAAGTTCTCATCAGCAAAGTCAACTAGCCTCCTCCCTTCAGCATCAGCAGTCCTGTCTTCCCACTTCATGCCACGACAGTTGAAGTCTCCTAAAACTACACACACCCTATCCCCTAGCAGGCTACTGAGTTCGGTGTACAGGGCTGTATCCTCCTCGAGGAGGAGATGCGGAGGTCTGTACACCAAGATTAACCTATAGCTCGTCCCGCCCACATTCAGATCGACGCCAAGCAGAGCTGGGCAATAAATACATTGAATGTATTTAAATACTAAATACATGGGAGAAATGTATTTAAATACTAAATACATTTTACGAATGTATTTAGATACTAAATACAAAACACATCAATTGTATTTAAATACATCTGTAAATACATTTTAAATACATACAAATTTTAACATATGCATTCACTAATTCATGTTTTGATAAATTTCTACTTTAGGGGACACGGTGAATTTCGAAATAAATACCACTCGATAGATCAGACGATTTTAAAAGCTTTTTCATCAATGAATTTTCCATCGCAAATTGGATTGATTGCAACGAGTTAGTTACACAGGCCCACTTAAGGCAGAGCCGTTTTGTACGATTATTCGGTCAATTTCAAGATATTTTTTTATGTCTAAAAAAACACACCTTCAGATGAGTGTACAGATTCGTTGTAGCATTGCTTGCAGCAGAGACTTCGTGTTTACACAGCAAGCAGGTGCACTTTACCTTATTACCGTCTTTAGATTTAATTTTAAAGTATTTTCCATCAAACAGAGGGTGCACTAAATTGTTATCTGCAGATATATCACTGTTTGATTCACCGGATTTGCTTGTTGAAGCCATGACACGCACACGATAAAGAAATCAACCGCTTTCGACTAAGAGTGGCACACAACTGATTGAACTGACACGTTGAAACATGAACCATGCTGTACTACACTGTCGACGCGTCGTACTGTGCTAGTACAGAACGTGTATTAAACCAGTAAAAGTATTTACATTTTTATATTTTGAGTATTTAAATACATTGTATTTAAATACTCATTAAAGTATTTAAATACTATATTTAAATACATGAAAAACAATGTATTTATAAATACAGTTCTAAATACACAAATGTATTTAAATACGTATTTAAATACTGCCCAGCTCTGACGCCAAGCAGCTCCCGTTCCGACCGGAACTGGCAGTCAACCGGACTCAACGTGTCTCTGACGTATATTAGTACCCCACCCCCCTCCCCACGGGTGCGGTCTTTGCGAAGCATTCTATATCCGGTAATTTCGAACTCCAACGTAGTCCCTACGATCAGTATGAATCCAGGACTCAGTGATATCAACGATATCCTGATGCTAAGATGCTAAGAGCGCCCGTAGCTCGCAAAACTTATTCCTAATCGACCTAGCATTAAAAAGCATTGCACGGAGGGAGCCTTCCCTATTCTGACCGCCCCCTAGCACGACCTGTTTCTCGAACAGCCAGGGCTGTCGGGAGTTGAAGAGCCCCTCACCAACGAGGGGGCAACTTCCGCAGGAGCCTGAGCCCCCTCCAACGTGGAAGGAGGGTCACCCACCTGTACCTGGACGCACCCTTCAGCTGAAGGTACGTCCACCACCGGCTCATCATCATCTCTCCCCGGGCTCGACCTCACCATTCTGTATAGGTGCCGGTCGAGCAGCGCGCCTAGCAAACCTTTACCCTTGACATTGAGGTGGACACCATCCCTCTGGTAAAGGTCCCACCTATGAAAATACGTCGAAGGGGTCAACAAACCTCACGCCCAGCGGGACGCACAAGTCTTGCACCCTCTCGTTGATGCCAATGACCTTACTGAGCGCGTGGTCACTGGCATTCATCCGCGGTAAAATACCATCAACATTCCCCTGTCTGTCTTCAGTTTTAGATCATCCGCAAGAGACATGATCTCGGTGATGATCCCTTCTGTAAGACCTACCCTACCGCCTTTGAGGAACAGGTCGTTGCTACCAGCGTGGACAACGATCGCAGTCCTCCGACTAACCACGCGCAGCTTCTCTACCTCCTTCCTTAAGTGCGCCGTTCCCCGCCCAGGTAAGCACCTTACCTTCCTCCCGTCCCGGTTTGCAGAAGCAAAGTACTTCTCCTGGCTCCTGATCTGCGAGTCCCCAATCAAAATGGTGTCTTCCTCCTTCGAGCACAGGAGACTAAAGCGGTTGGAAGTCCTGACAGGGGCAACTGGGGTCTCAGGAGGCTTCGGCTTCACAGCCTTCTTGCCCGAGACCTTTCGATACCCGTCGCCACCCATAGACGCACTTACACCACCCGACCCACCCCGACCGGCAGCTACGTCCTTCGGTTTCTTTGGGCCATCAGTAGGCCCCTTCCCACCCTTTTTATTTATCGGCCCCCTCCCACCCTTTTCTATCGGCCCCTTCTTTACGCCCTCTACCTTGCGCCGCGGTTCCGTGCATTCCACATAGGTCGCTAGCGATTCCTCTGACTGATTTTGTACCCTGGCCGCCGGTTGCACCTCTACCCTTTCTCCGCGGTCCGGAACTCTGTCCAGATCATCTCTGGACCGCCTTTCATTGGCAACTATCCTATCAATGAGCTCCGGGGTGGAGGGCGCAGCCGCGTCAGTGACCACCGCACCTCCAACAGCCGGTCTGGACGACTCGAGCCCCCGGACCCTCTCCTCTAGCTTCTCGTAAAACCACACGAGTTCGCAAAAGCGGCACATGCTGGAGTGGTTGATCTTCTTGAAGCAAGCTTCTTTGAAGTTCGTCACCCACTGGTTTATTTCACACCTCGCACATTCAGCCTTCAGTTTCTGCGGTCCAGTCATTTTACCTTTTTTTTTTTTTAACTGAATACACTGAATAAGATAAAGCGTTCTAGCAATGAAAACTATCAAAAACGTTGCGACCAGTATATAAAAAAAAGGGGGGGGGGGGTGAATTTTTCCCGCGCGTAGACGCATCCGCCTATCTGCAAGTGACGTTCATCCCATCCAGAAGACTACCTCTCGCTGCTGCCGCACCGACCAAGGGTCTCCCCAGGGCTGGACAGTCCCAAACGTGTCGTGTCGCAGCTACCAACTGACAAACACTCGCGACGCAGGCGTCACGGATTTCCCGCCAGGAGCGACAGCGAGATGCAGCCCTTTACTAAGTCTTACTAGTCACTCACAAGCGGCCAGACTCTTAGAATCCAGTGTTCAAGGGATATCCCACCAGACCCAGAGGCTACGCCCGAGACTTTACGCTGGCCTGGCAGCCAGCTGGGCAGTAAAGCTCTCTCACCTATGAGCAGTACAGCCAAGCACCATCAATTGGTCACCAAAGAACGGTAGCAGGGGGCTGGTCACGCCATTACGCGTTAGGGATGGGCTTAACGGGGCACTAGCCACACTCCATTCATCGCGCCCCTACGCCTATGACCCCTCCATCCCAGTCTCTCAACCTACGAGCGTTAAATGGTGTTATTTATAGAGGTTCCAAAGCCTCTCTTCCCACGCATGAGGTAGCAGTAGGGTCCTAAGAGTAAAAGTAGAGAAAAATATTTAATACTGAAAGGCGTTTTTTTTTTTTTTTTTTTTCTTCAGAGGAGAGCATCCTTAACCTAAGCTAAAAGGACAGAGTAGGGATGGGGTCCTAGTAACCCACAGGACAGGATTGTACAACAGACTTCACCCGCCCTCCCGAAAGAGAGAGACCCTAAAGGAACTGGCAGCCAATTTCTCTAGAACCCCACGACTCGGGACCAGAGGGCTGTCACAGTGTCACACGCCAAGTATAAAGTTTACGACACCCAGAAGGAATGTGCATAACCTTTATACCCCCTAAGAGAGGAGAGAGAGAGAGAGAGAGAGAGAGAGAGAGAGAGAGAGAGAGCCTGGCTGCGTGATATTGGAGCTCGCAAGAGAACAACTCGCTACTCCACCAGGACACGTTTAGAAGTGGGGGCCACCAGCTTAACCTTCGTGTGAATAAAGATCGTCGCACGGAACTACTACGAAGTTTTATAAAGTATAGTAAATTGAATACTGGAATACATTCTTTGGATTATGGTATTTTTCAATGCAAAAATAAGAATTTCAAAAGAAAGAAGATTCTAAACCACGAAAGTACTCGTCAAAGCCTATAAAAATTTTGTTTTAAAGTATCACAAACATGGAAGAAGTATCGCTATATGTATTGTCGCTATGGATAATGAATTTCTTTTTATCAAGGATAAAGTGGAGATATGACCGTTTCAATGTAGCCACACATCATCATTGAACACCTTTCAGAGATAAATCAAAAATTACGAGAGAACACTCTTTTTCTAAACTTTACAATTAATCCACAATAATAGTTCTACGTAACAGTTAATACGAAATTATTTACCAAAAACTTGGTGTTTCATTCATAGGAAAATGAAGTGTATAGAAGCATATTTTTTAATTTTGGATATTCAAAAATTACTACGCTGCTGAGCCCGATATCATTTTTTGGAGGGAAGGGTGTCCGTAAAATCTAGCTCCTCGGCTCCCCAAATATTTTCAGAAGCATTCACCTCCGCAGTAAGGTGAAACGAGGCTAAATACAGAGAAGGAAGAAGTGGAAAGAAATAAAAGCGTAGAGAATGGCCGCGTAACAAAATGCGTAAGGTGTGTAGTAGGTCCAAATGAAGGATGGGTGGCGCTGCTGAAAGGCTGGTAAAATGCACAAATGGTCAAGAGGGTAAGCGGCAACACTGTACAGTCAACGGCATAATAGATACTACCAATGCTAGAGAGATGCCAGTTGCGCGTTCCTAGGTAGAGAAAATCCTTCAGGGTGCCGTGAAAGAACAGACGGCATTAGGGTGCCCTGCACCAGAAAAAGTTAGGAACCAACTACCGTTGGCAAGTGCTCCGCTCCAGAGACGGAGATGGGTTTTTTGGAGCGGAAAGGAACGGAGCCGCAGCTGAAAATTCCAAAAATAAACAGCCAGAGACGAGGTGGAGCAGGGCTACCCGACGCTGAAATAAGGGTATCTGTAGTCAGAGCAAAACCTTTGGAGCCTGGCTCCATTTTAGTAAAACATACGTACATACATACATTCTTCGAAGAGAAATGGCAAGGAGAATGTAAAATGTAGCGAGAGCTATAGGACAAATGAAATCGCATTCAGCTGCAGGTCCGAACAAATGGAACGCACTAATGATTAAAAACTGTAAAAATTAAATAGCTACACCATTATACTGGATATTGAGAAGATCCCAAGACACTGGGGAAATACAGACCATCTTGAAAAGAGCAAACATTGTCCCTATATATAAAGGAGGGGATAGATCTCAAGCAAAGAACTATAGAGCAGTGTCATTGACGTTCCACCTCACCAAAATATTTGAAATAGAGAAAATCTGACTTCTTGGAGACACGAAAGATTCAACGAAAATCAGCACGGATTCCGATCAGGAAGATCATGCCTATTACAACTTATAGAGCACTATAACAATATCCTAGATGCACTTGAAGGCAATGAAAACTATGTCATACACAGGGATTTTGCTAACGCTTTCGACAAATGCGATCACGGTATAATAGCACACAAAATGAAACATATGGGAATAACAGGCAAAGTTGGAAAATGGATCTACAACTTCCTCAGAGAACGTCTACAGGTCGTCAAACTTTAAGGTGTATCACCATCAGAATCAGAAGTATGCAGCCGACTACCACAAGGTACAGTACTGGACCCACTCCTGTCCATTATCATGCTAACAGACATAGAGAGTGGAGTAAACAGCAACAGTATAGTAACATCATTTGCAGACGATACAAAGATCAGCAGAAAAATCAGCGATGCAAATGATGTAGAGGCCTTGCAGAGGGACACGAACAAAATATACAAATGGTCAGAAGACAACGATATGACTTAACACCCGAGAAATTTCAGCTCTTGAGATATGGTAGAAATGTGCAACTTAAACTACATATTATGCTCCAGATAGACAGGAAGTTCAGAGAAGCACCAAAGCGGTAGACTTCGGGGTAATAATGACCGATGATGCCAAATTTGAGATTTGAGACAATCAGGTAGCCAAAAGTCGCGGGACAGGTACTAAGAACATTCAAAAGAAGGGACAAGACAGTAATGATTCCCCAACTGAGAACACTGATCATACCAAAACTTGAATATTGCTCAGTTTTGACGTCCCCATATAAAAAGGAAGAAATTAATAAAGTAGAAGAAACGCAGAGACATTTCACAGCCAAGACTGATGGCTGCAAAGAACTCAACTACTGGGAAAGACTACGTAAACTAAATCTGTACTCCCTGGAAAGGAGAGATGGGTACACCATAATCTACATATGGAAAATGATCGAAAAATTGGTACCAAACCTCAAACTAAACCTAATTACCACCCAAACAACGCTGGAAAACAAAGGCAGAATGTGTAGTGTTCCCAAATTAAAGGCCCGACAAGGGATCCCCTCAACACTGAAGGAAAATAGCTTGGTTGTCAAGGGGCTAAGACTTTTTAAATAGCTTCCAAAGGACCTCAGAAACGTTACAGGGGTCAAAGTTGAAGTCTTCAAGAGAAGACTTGATGCCTGGCTCAGGACGTTACCAGATGAGCCGGGTGTACCTGGCTATGTGCGGTGGAGAGCGCAAGAGCAACTCGCTCTTCCACCAAGCCAGGCCTAAAGGCGGGGCCACCAGCTTGACCTTCGTGTGAAGAGAAACCAATACACGAAACCTGAACGAGGTTATATACACACACACACATATATATATTATATATATATATTACACACACGTGTGAAAATTATTTTACAAAAGTAACACGAATAATATTTATGATGAAAATAATCAAGAAGGAAAAAGGAAACAATGGTGCTCAAGCGCTTTCGTCTAATGACATCCTCAGGAA
This sequence comes from Bathynomus jamesi, assembly GCA_023014485.1. Taxonomy (NCBI): domain Eukaryota; kingdom Metazoa; phylum Arthropoda; class Malacostraca; order Isopoda; family Cirolanidae; genus Bathynomus; species Bathynomus jamesi. The sequence goes on along the minus strand of JAJOZX010004771.1, from coordinate 76,855 downwards.
CACTGAAATAAATAAGTTCAAGACTATATAAGTCAAAAAAAAAATAAATAAATAAAAATAATTGTAGAGGAGCGTACAAATTTATAAGGAAAAGCTACCAGAGTTCGTTTTGAACGAATTCAAAACAACAGGATCAAGCGAAAAAAGGACCTGGCTAATGTTGAAATTATTTGTAAGTTGAATAATGGCAGACTCAAGAATATTTCTAGTAACAATGTTGCTTCAGTGAAACAAAATTGAAGCATTATTCCAATCGATACAGTGGGATAACTCTGACAAATGGACGGAAAGGGCACTGGACGACTGTCCCGTTCTAATGGAATAATGATGCCGTTTTACACGCGTGTGCAAATCCTTTCCCGTCTGTCCAATGTAAAAGGAATCACATTGTTTACAACCAATTTTATAGATGACCGAATTATTGGTAGGACTATTTTTTACTATGATATTTTTCACAATATTGTCATATGAAAATACTACATTAATATTCAAAAGTTTAAGTATATTAGCAATACCTAAAAAGCCTGGAAAAAATGGAAGTATTAAAATATTCTTCTACAAAGTGCGAGGGTCATTATTCGCACGATATAAAGTTCGTTTTGCCTTGTTAAGACAAGATTCCAAAAATGCAGGTGGGTAACAAATCACTTCCAATACTGTCGATTTTTTTTTTCTAATTCGGCATCCATGTATTCCGGACTGGCGATCCGAAGGGCGCGGAGAAACATTGAAGAAAATATGGCTTTCCTGATGGGGGTGTCATGCTCCGGAGTAAAAGTGTTGGACAAATTGGTTTCGTTTTTCAATAAATACTAACTTAAAACCTGGGCTTTCCCTATGTACACGCACCTCCAAAAACGGGATTGAGTCGTTTTGTTCCACTTCTAAACTAATGGAGGGGACTTGATTATTTAACTGAAGGAGGAAGTTATGGGCCAGATACACAAAATATCGTCGACGTACCGCACCCACGGGATTCTCGGAATGTAAGTGATTTAGAAAAACTCCATATAAATAATGGTGCAAAGTTTAATGAGTTCCAAAACGATGTGTGCGGGTAGTGGCAGGTCATACTTATGTAATTCTCGGGAGAGAAAGTAAAGCATATTGTCAATCTGCACTTTTGTAAACAATGAACAAACGTCGAAATTGATCAATCTATCGTTGGTTTCAGTACCTATGTTATTCAGTAAGGTCCATGGATTCTTTTTACATGTGAATCAGAGATAGTTCCGAGTAGAGAAGTAAAAAATAAACTTTTTTTTTTTTAAACGTGACCTTCCGTTTTTTTGTTTTTTTTTAATTTTCTTATAATTCTAAAGTCGTGCTATTACTTACAAAGCATTTATGTTATGTTGAACCATATATAAAAGGCATTCTAAATGGTTAGGGTTAATAAAATAAATAGGTATATTAATTTCTTGTTAGTATGTTGCAAATTAAATATTGATTAATTATATATACTAGTAGAATAATTAATTAATTAATGGCTTAATAAAACATGATTTAAAACACAATAGAACTTAGTTATTCTTGTGGGATTAATTCACAAACCAATTTTCAATGCAACGCATTTAATCAGTTTCTAAAACAATGGCAAAAATAAAACACCTTTGACGGTAACAACAATAATCTTGGCTAACTAAATAAAAAATCTCTCAAATAAAAATTATTATAAAATGAACATCCTTTGATTATTTCTACTGAACTGTAGCAAACTATCTAGCAGTTGTCAGAGTCAGTCAGACTGCTGTTTAGAAAATTCTACTTCATTTTCTGATAATTCAGTGCTGAAGGCTTCCTAAAGTGTAGGCTTTGTAGCAGTACCAGCACTAACATCAGGTGCAGAAATTGTTTTGCAGAAAAGATCACTTTTGGATTGCGACAGTTTCAGGTTTTCTTTGATGTACAAAAGTTTTCCTGCCCTCTTGTTCATTAGGCGGTTTCTTTTATTAGTGTGGATATTGGCACAAATGCTAAAGCTTCTTTCACGGGATGCACTTGTTCCAGGCAGATTTAGGATTCGTCCAGCCACCTTTGCAAGAGCTGTAGAACTGCACCATCCCTTCCACCAGGCTGCAGCTGTGCAGCAGGTTGTTGATGACAACATGAAACGTTTTGAGAAAAACTCATGCTTTGGACTTGTAGTTGGCCAATTCTCCCATTATTTGCTGTTCTTCTGAAGGGATGATATCTATTGTTCTCACATGTCTGAATTAGCTCACAAGCTTCAATCTGAAACAAAAAATATAACTCATAAGTACATGCATGCATGCAAAGAAGTTATTACTCGTTTGTGTAAGCTGCAGATCGTTACTAGAAAAAAGCAATAATTTTACACATACATATACAGGCTGACCAGAATAGGATTTCATTTAGCAATCATGCTAATTTAAAAGCTTAACATACATACCTCTTGATCAGTAGACAGATGCATTCCGTGGTATTTTGGATCTAGCAAATTTGCAGTATAGCGAATTGGTTTTAGGCAGAATTTTTTCTGTTTGTTAGGATATCTTTCATCTTCTTTTGAAAGAGGGGATCTGCCAAATGTTCCAAACATTTCTGCTCCATATCGTGAAACACTTTCACAGCTACTGCCAGTGTTGGTTTGTCTGATTCCACAACTGTGATAGCATCCGAGATGGGTTTCATTAACCAAACAAAACCATCTACTTTATCCCAAAATACTTCATTGAGAATACTGGTTCTCAGTGACTTATCAACTGCATCTTCATTTGATTGTGAAATTGCCAGAGCTTGTAATGGATGTTTATTTTGTTGAAGGCTTTGCAGACATGAAACTGTAGAACCCCATCTTGTTTTTACAGGAATCCTCAGTGACACTTGCCTTGCTCCAGCATCTTGTTTATGTACTGTTGCCCGTGATACTTTGAGAAGAGCACCCAGTTTGTGAGACGCTTTGAAGGTTTTGACTAGTTGGACTGCTTGAATCATTAAAGTACCGATTGATTTCAGTTTGTTCATGTCTGTGAAAATCATATTCAGTCCATGAGCTAGACATCCATAACAGTGCAGCTGTGGATACTTCACTTGTAAAACTCACCAAAATTTAGTCATGTTGTTGTTGTTGTTGTTGGTGGTTAGCCGATCAGCCCACCCTGATCGAGCAAGTCGGCGGCACGCAGGTAACCGATCGCCCTCTCCGGAGTGGACCAGAGGTTCAACGCACTAGTGATGATGTGTTGTGTTCTATGTTGTGCTAGAGCGGTACAGTCTGTCTCAGTGTATTCAATTGTTTGTGGTGTGTCCTGGCACAGGTGGCAGGTGTTGTCTGTGGAGTTGTCTAGTCTGTGTTTATATGTCTGTAAGTTGGGGTGATGTCCACATCGGAATCGTGCCAAGTTAACTCGATCCGATTTGCTCAGGCTGGTCTCTGACCTGTCAATGGGTGGCGGCTTCGCACCTAGGACCGCATCCGGACCGAGTCGTGTCAGTGCTTTGTGGGTTAGGTGTGTGTGTGTGTTTTCTGTACTGTATGATGTCTGTGGGGCGTAGTATGGAATGGAGTATTTGGTTATAATGTCTCTCTGGTGTTACCTTAATGGTGCGGTGTTGGTGCATGATTGTACATGTAGTGGCAAGGGTGTTGTGGGCTAGTTGTCGCTGCTGCCATGAATTGTGTTCCCTTCATGTCTAAATGTTCCCTAACTTTCAGTATTTTTGTTTCTGTGTGCAGGTGAGTAGTATAGCCGCAAAAGGTTAGAGTGCAGGAATGTTGCAAGTGAATACGTAATGTTGCAAAGGGGGGGTGGGGGGTGTTGCAAAAAAAAAAATAAGGAAAAAAAGGGGAAAAAAATTCCCGCCAAAGGGCCCTTTGTTGCCAACCGGGGTTGCAAGGGGCATGCAACTTGGAGGCGGAGTTCTCCCCCAAGCTATTCCCCCCAAAGGGCCAGAAAGGAGGAGATGTGTTCACCTGGCAGGAGCCAAGTGCATATTAAGACTTCAGCCGAGTAGGCGTTGTTTTATAGGCTCCTAATCAGCCAGTTGGCTTAGAAGGCGTAAATGGCTAGAGTTGCCAGATACCACTTTTTAGCATTATTATGGTGAGTTGTCTCCAATTAAAAGATTTCGTGCCATGTATTCAGTTGCCAGATACCACTTTTTAGCGATACCATTGTATACATTTAGAATACCGGTAGTAGGTTTAGAAGGCGTAACATGATATAATTAAGTAAAACAACATTGCATCATTGTTTATTATAAATATATAGAAAATAAATATACATTTCAATAATAATTGAGGAATATGCATATAATCATAACAGTACAGGAAATATATACACACAATTATGGAGATATATATAAAATAAATATACATTTCAATAATAATAGAAATATGCATATAATCATAACAGTACAGGAGAAATATCCCGCAAAATATATAAATACATTTCAATAATAATAGAAATATGCATATAATCATAACAGTACAGGAGAAATATCACGCAAAATATATAAATACATTTCACTTTTTTTTCAAAATATTAAACTCGCATTTAATCGAGTTTACAATTACATCATTATTGCTCTGCATTACGCAGTATATGCGGCTTAACCCTTTACTGCCGAAAAGGACAAATTTCTAACCTTTCGAATACACGCATTCATTACTTAACCCTACAAAATATTTAGGCAGTAAAGGGTTAATAATATTTCACCGCTTAAAGTATAGGGAAACTTGTATTCGATATGAAGGGCTTTCATATCGTTCAGTACTATTTTTGTTCCCACTTTACAACCGGTTGGTAAGTCATCTTTAAATACGTCTAGAATACAATCAAAAGCACGCACAAAGAGTTCATCGTTAGCTACATTATTAAACACAAGTTTATAAACACGCTTTTCCAATCGAGGGTTTATTTCTACCGACTCGAGCTTTTCAATCGTGAACTCACTCAACAGCGGCAATTGAAGTAATCTTCTAAATCGTTACGACAACTGCGCGTTATATAAAGAAATAGTTCTTCAGGGTGAACGGTGTAGGTGAGCTCAGCCTTGTACCGATCAATTGCTTTGTACCAAAGTTCATGGTATTTCAAAGTCTAAACTTTTTAAATAAACGTCCAGCACTAGACCATTCTCACCAGCCCTACACTCGGTAAACCCATCGAGCAGAGCGGTGTATGCGTATTCAAGTACTGTATCAAAATAAAGCATCTCCGTAACACGCGCGTCTAATATAGGTTTCAGCTTGCGGAATCCGACGATTTCAAACATTCTGTCGAGGATGAAACGGTTTCGCGTAGGAATAAGAGCGTTATTATCAGAAGCATTCTTCCACATCAGCCGTATATCAATGCACGGCCGATCGTTATTTATACACAACGTACATACAACGGCGTATGAGGATGCGTCACTAATCTGCTCTCTTCTTGTACCTACGTTAGCAGGTATTTTATAACGATCTTCACTCCACTTCTCAACTATCACGAAGATTCTATTCATCTCCTCGACACTTAAATAAACCCGTTTGTTTGTTTATCTACATTCCGTTTCCAGTACATAGCTAACGGTACCGGATTTACGCCTGAACACGCGCAACGATTTCGTCACGGACACATCGTACGAGGCGTTGAGAATGCTGCTCAAAGGAAGTTCCATCGTATTCGAGGAGCGCACGTCCACTCGGCTCAAGCTCTGAGATAACTATGAGCCGTGTGAGGCACGCAGGTAGGCAGGAACGGTTCGATGGGCGGCTGACTCGATGATACGTGAATGGGCTTGTTCGTATGATCCGCGAGTCGTACCGAATTGTTGTACATATGTTTTTCCGGTACAAGAATTAATTTCATCACTACCAGCCTACGCACCAGACAGTTTACCTCAGGGTAAGAACTAGGCATATTTTGTTTTACTAAACATCTTCACACTCCGGCGCATGACTCCAGATTTGAAAAAATTTACTGGAGCACAGCTCTGAATTTACTTTTTTCCCCTTACACCACTAGATAGGTTAATGATAGTAAACTCTTGAATTGACGACATACCAATTACAAATTGTTTTAGCTAAACATAATAATACAATAATGTACAGTTTATAAGTGTCTTACAGAGCTGGGCACTTGCGGTTTTTTTTGCGGTACTGCGGTACTGCGGTACTGCCGTGTTGGTCGGTACCGCGGAAAGTACCGCGGGAAATTTGAATGCGGTAGCGGTACTGCTGTACTTTCAGCGATCCTTTGCGGTACTGCGTTATGCGGTACCGGTTTGGTAGTACGGTAGTAGTACCGCAGTACCGCAAAAAAACGCAAGTGCCCAGCTCTGTATAATAATAACTCACCTTAAGTTTATTTATTCATTGCAGCAGCAACAGTGGACGATGTTAGACCTTGCATGTAGGCATTTGTTGTGAATTTACCGCCATGTATGCTTGGCCACTGATCAATGGCTTTCTGTGTGATCATTACAGCAGATCTAGTGCCTGGAGCTGGACCCTCCTTCACAATTCTGCACAGCTTAGTCAAATGAGATGGCTTAATGGATCCTTTGTGTTCAACAATGTAACCAAGAATGGAGAATGTCCCTTCAGCTGGTGCTTCACTCCAGGCAGTTGATCCATCTTTATCAAAATGCTTTAATCTCTCTGATTCCTTTCCACAGCTGTTCTATATATTCTGTCAGCCAATTTATCACTGAGTCTTTTATAAAACTACTTTCAGATCTGGTTCTGGATGGTCGAGCAACTTCAGCAACCTGGTAGTAATCAGAACGTTTCTTGATGTATTTGTAAACTTCATTTAGGATGTAATCCTCAGCTGTTAGTTCCTTTTGCTGCCCTGTGGTATCGTGCTTAAATTCAGAAACTACATCATTTGCATTTCCTCCATTAGCTAATTTGGAAATTGTTTCCATCACTCTTAACATAACAGTTTTCCCTCCTTCTTTATAAAATATATTTTCTACAAATTCTGCACTAACTGTGGTTTTTTGAGCTACTTGCAACATAATCTTTGTTACATAGGAAATCAATACATAGAACTTAGCACTAATTTCTTTCTCTTGTGGATGATCAAAAAACACACAATTTTCCACAAATCTGTAAAATTGATCAAATTCGTAATTAACCATGCGAGTATCAGATTTGAGTTTTGGTCTCTTAAAACCAATGATATTGTCAAGAACCATATTGGTATAGTCAAGGCCTGATCTCAGATTTGAAGAGTGATTCTGAATAAAGTCTAAAAGCTCACTTAGTTTACAAATTTTCTTCAATGCATCAATGTGGGCTCTGTTCACAAGATGCATTAAGTCCCATCGAAATTTGAAATTTTCTCCAAACAACTTTTTCATTTCGTTTTTTAATGGCTCGTTGTCCTTACAAAAAGCCCCATCTCCAACCATTCCAGATACCTTGGATTTAATTGCTTCTTCAGATAGTTTCAAGTGATTAGGAGACTTCAACACATCAAAAATTTCATTGGCCAAATAAACTCCTGATTTGCTGCGTACTAAATTTATCCCAGCAAGTTTTACAGTCTTATCTTCTTCACTCATAACTAATACAACTAGCATGCTTAATCCCAAAATTGTTCCAATGTCAGCTGTTATTGTTACTGAAGTTTGTTCTTTAAGTTGATTATCTAATAGCTCACAAATTGTCTCGCACGCATGTGTGCTATGATTCAAATTTCCAACCTCACAACCTGACCTATGTAATACAGCTAGAAGTACTGGATATAGAGCCCATGCAGTGTTTGTTTTCATTATGTAGTATAAGAAGTTGCCACATAAGTCTTCTATGCGTTTAGTAGTGTTCCGAGATGTTTTCATCACTTCATAAACAGCAGCTCTTTGATGATGCTGAAGTTTAATTAAATGTCTCTTCAGGTGGGTTTTCAGATTTCTAAACCATCTCTCTTGATTTTCTCCTTGTTTGCATACATAGGTTAAATCTTTAACATTGAAGTAACCTTTTATGTTAGAATGTTTGTCTGAATCACATGCTTTGGGGTCTGTGCAAGCTATGCAATATAATGTAAACATTTTATCATCAGAAGCATCATCAATATCTTCTTGATTATCATCATCTTCATCCTCAACAGCTATATCTACATCAGGCATATTAGTGTCACTATTTGCAATGTTTTCCATTATATCACTTGGTACTGAAAATTAATCATCAGCATGCCCTAGATCCTTCTTTTCCACCAATTTGAATGTAGATTTGATCAAATCATTGTTCAGGATTTCTTGTATTGATTTACACTTGCTTAAATGGGCTATGGAAATGTCAAATTTGTTGCTTTTTGCTTTATTAGATTTGGATGCAACACTTGAACTTGAAGGCATATTTTGACTCTTCTCTTTATTAACCACAACAGCTTGGTGAGTTTCTTTTGTTAGGCGCAAAATTGCATTCAATGTCTTCTGGATTTGGGAATTTTCAAATTCCTCTAAAGCAGTTTTGTTAGTCTGATGCGCAGATTCCTCACTTACCTTTTGTTTCTTAGGTGGAGGAGAAGCACTTTCTTCAGTCTGTGAAACATCGAGTGAAAAAGTTTCATTTTCTAGATTAGCAGTTGATGAAGTTGGTTCATTTTTCTGAGGTCTAGCACTAGCACATTTTGTGAACAAACTAAATGACTGCTTTGCCGTATCTCTTTGCTGCACTTCATCCTGGTATTTCTTTACTGCAATATCTAAGCTGTGGGCCCAAACTCTGGGACCTCTTGTATTGTAACAAATATTTTTTTTGGAGTTAAAATGTTGCTCCCAGTTTTGCTTCTTTGAATATTTGTTCTTGCATTGACCACAAAAGTAACCCTTTTAACACCCTCACTTTTCTCTCCAACTTCATCAATATTAGGATCCATTATTGATTATTGACTACCTGAAAAAATACAAAATAAGTAAAAGTTAGTAAATATAGTATGGTAAAAGAGTAAAAGTAAGTAAATATAGTACAATGAAAGTAAGTAAAAGTAAGTGCTTTAAACTTAGTAAAAGTAAGGAAGAGTAAGTAAAAGTAGGTAAGTTAAAGTAAGTTTAAACTTAACTAAACTTTTCAATTCTAGAGTCATGGTGGATTACTTAAAACCGCACAAGTAATTATCTGGCCAATTTATCAAACCTGGCCGAGATCAATGAAACATAGTCCAATCCTGATATTTTATATTAAAAAATACGTTTTAATAAAATTTTAATTATCAAAACATGAAGCTTAACAAAAAATAAAAATAATTGTTAAATATGGAATTACCAACTAACTTAAAATACTAAATTTGTAATTTAAAAAAATTTTTGTACAAGAACGTATACGCAAAAAAATTGCATAACGTCTAGCGGATGAACAAAACCCAAACCCAAATTTACTTTTTCTCATGGTCAAATTTACTGGAGCAATGCTCCCAAGATCCCAGGAATCTGGAGTCATGCTCCGGCGCACTATTTGAGAGGAACATATGCTCATATTTTTCCTTTCTGCCCATCAAACGATACTCGTCTCTAAAGTCTTAAAAACTCACGCAGGGAACTAGCAACAACCTCACTACGAACCTCATCATGATATACGTTAATATAGTGATAAAAATACTTAAGATTGTCCATGATCACGAGATTCACATTTTCAGTCGTAGGGTATAAGTAATCGACATGGTGTAGCATAACGTAATACCGCTTGTCACACCACCCATCCGCAAGACTCATTATCCATACCTGCTGCTTCTCTTCTGCACGCGTTGTTTCTTTTACTTCACGGTATATGTGAGACTTTATAAAGTTTAGCTCTACAGCATACTTCAGCACATCGTCTGTGCAACGAAAGCCTTCAACGGTCTCACCAGAACATCCGTAGAGTATTTGTACATCTTGCAACTTCGCACAATCCAATGTGTTTTTAAAAGAGACATAGGAGGGAGGAATAGGAAGTTTTTCGGTATCACCACATCCTGGCACTTTGCTGAATACCATTTCATAAACGTTGTACAAGCAATATTAAAAGTAGCCATTTGAATACACGTCTGAGCTTTTCTTCTGAATACACGTCTGATCTCTCGGGCTTACTGCAGTCGACTGACCACGCAGGGACTCCCAGATAGTAGCATGACTCAAGGTCTTACAGTGGGCGGAGCTTAGAACTTTCACCTGCGCACACACACACACAGAGAAAGTGAAACGCTAATTGAAACATGATTTATTAATAAACGAGATATTCAAGTTATATATATATATATATATAATATTTACAAATACGATTTAATAAAACGAGATATTCAAGTTATATATATATATTACAAATACGTGTAATAAATCAATAGATACGATTATATACAAGACAAATACGTGTGAGTTAACAATAGAAGCATCAACGTTATGTATCCAAAGGGTACGGTATCATAGGTACCAGGTAACTGGTAACGTTTCCTATAGGTGTTACGGCACACCTTCGTACCCCTAAGTTCCTTCACGCCCCCCAGCTTCTGCGCCCGAAAATTGTGGGTGCCTACAATTAGTTGGGGAGTTTGTTCGCCCTCATCATCGTCCAAACACACTAGATCCTTCAACGATTCAAAGTTAACAACCCGCCGATTCGCATGGTTGAGCGTAATACCCTTTGCCTTCACGATATATTTCATTTCCTCCCCCACCCTGACCCATACCCCATAAGTTTTAGGTCCTGTTGAGACAAAAGAGTCGGCGTATGCGTTGTCCCATACTCATCCTGATCTCATCAGTGAGTTCGCCGAGGAACTCCCCAATAGCGGGCATGTATTCACCCTCCCTCTGTGTGAATATCACGCTATCTGTATCGGCATACAATACTCTCCGCCCAAGAGAATGCAATAGACCCCAAAGTTTTATACGGGCGTAGGCTGTTGTGAAGCTGGCCACAGGTATGTTTGTAACCCTTGAGGTATCTGTGGCCAATTCAGTGTTGTTGTACTTTATTATGTAAGTATTACCTACATTCACGATCTCCATGACCTCTTTATCGGGAGCATTGGCATAATCCCAGACATCACTATAACTTTGTGCCAAATGAATGTTCCCTTTGCCGGTATTCTGCGCAAATTTTCCCCATAGACTGTTTAGACACAACTTTGCACTAAAGCGCTTGCCAGGATTCTTTACAATTTGGGCACGATCAAGTTGTATACCTTCGCGGTCGCGGTAACGTTGAATATAGGCAGACTTTTCATCTTCGGTATCAACTCCTCGCGGATACCCTGATGCCTCAACCTTATCCTTCAAAAAGGCGTTTATATATGGTGTGAAAAGGTTGGGTAGCTTCTAAAACCTCCACACCTCATGTATCTTCAGTATTCTATAAACCATGCGTACGGCTAGGGCCAGCTCAGGACTTGTATATACGCCTCTGATCTTACGCTGGTGGGGTATATGGTTACAATCGCCGTTATCCTCTTCCGCGCACTTCACGCACAGGGGAAACATGAGCTTGTCGTCGATAACGACAGGTAAGATTGGCATCCATAAATTGCGTGGGGGGAGTACGTCTACGAAAGCGAGCCCAAAGTAACGATCATTCAAATTTCTTGAAAATTCATTGATGGATGGCAGGTTAGGTCCCACCAGTTTCTCAGGAGCGCCCACGGGTACGGATTGTTCTTCATCACGTATGGGTATAAAGAACAGAAATCGTAGTAATGGAGCTTCACGCCCTCCGTAGGTGGAAAGTATAGTCTGAATGGATTTGTACGTCCTCCAAACAAGCTATCACCACATTTGAGAGGATCCAGCACCATTGAGCGCTTGATCGTGTTTATTTCCTCACGGTACACCTCGTCTGTCTCCATCCGTGCATCATATTCATGCTCCCACAAGACTTTGTGAGTGAACTGTGATCCTATAAGTTGATCGCGGGTGCGGGTCCATGCAAGACAGTCGGCAGGAGATTTACCGTGGATATCTCCGGCGATTCCGCACTCAGGACGGAGGCATCCATGCCACCAGCAACCGTTAAAGGAGTACACAGTCTTCACACCAGTGACACGGTTTTCACTTAACCCATCAACCCAAAAAACACGTCCATTAATCTTAATGGGTACTTCACCCGTGTTGCGGGCGTGCTTTATGTATACACCTGTCTGTTGCTGTAGGTGTATGAGCCAGTAAATAGCCTTGTGTCCGTAACTGCGGGGGTTGTTTCGGTGAATAATGGCTAAGGTGTCTTTAGGCATGGTTATTCTTGAACACCGTAAAACATAATGATGCGATGGTGGTTGCGACTTGCAGTGGATCGCATTTGAAACGGGCTATGTACATCCTTCTAAAGGCCTGGAAACATACTCTAAGCACGCGCACATCATTCACGCAATAACGCTCACATTCATCAGCTATATTATAAGGGTTACTCTCATTAAAACTGTTGTAGTATCGATCAAAGTCTTCACGTTCATCCATACAGTCAAAATAATGTTTGGGGGTGGTGGGCCTACGTAGTTTAAAGTCTCGCTGGTGAGGAAAGTGTAAGGGAAGTATCCTTTGGAAACTTCAGCTGCTACTCCCATCACCTTGGGTAGCTTTGCTAATTTACAAGGTGTGAATAATAAAGTATCTTTAAATTGTACATTGCCTCTTATCTGCATCTGTATTAATTTGTTGCCTCTTTTCAATGGATCACCTGTAAATATCTCAGAGGATTCGTGTTCAAGCAACTCCTTATAAAGGAACTGCGTGTCAAACTTTGCCCCGTTATGGGCGAGAATATACACAGTCATTTTTTTAACTTGTCGGCTAACTTGACAATATAGGACACAAATAGTTTCACAGGACTATCGCGGACATTCGTTTTAAAAACGTTTGTCCGTTTACCGCATTTGGGGCACTCGTCACATTCGATACCCATACACTCATCACAGATGGTCTGGCTCACAAGTAAATGTGGAATTACCTCTTTGGTTTCAGCGTTCGTATATGTTTCTATATCGTAGTATACAGTTATACAAGGGTTATTTTTAGGCTTAGCATCTTTCATATAACATACATGCTTTACTCCATCCGCCTTATATTCCTCCTGGCATGTAGGACAGTGAATTACGTCACACTTGTGCTTAAATTTTCCCCAATTATCCATTGTGTGAAACATACCACATTCACAGATTCTCATTTTCCTGCACGTGCCAATTGATTTATGGAAATCAAAACAGCTATTATTGAAAAATGTGCGTCTACACACATCACAGTCTCTCTTCTCAGCTTCAACTACACGGCTTTCACATTTGGTGCTTTTACACTGCTCACATACCATGTGACATTCTTTACAATGTCTCACATATCATCCGCAAACTCGAGGCACCCCTTACACAAATCATGATGTCTCCCATATTTTCGACTTTTGTCATAACTCGCGTAAAGCCACCTTATATTACGGATGGGGAGATACGTTGTCCCTGACAATCCTAAAATAAGTAGGGGTCTTGTACGATCTCTCACACAGCTTTTAAAAACATACACAGTCCTACGACGATCATCCAACCCAAATACAACTATACGACATTCATTTCCTGTTCTACCCTTCTCAGCTCTTCAGGACCCATATTACAGTCAAATTCAAGTTCACAGTCTACAGCTAGTTTACGGGCACGCTCCACGACCGTAGGCAACCAAATTTTTGTGGCCTGTGTATTTTGTACAGTAAACATACGTGCTAAGAGTACTGCTATAAAGCCGCAACCACGATCGACGTTTATATGCTTTCGGTAAATAGTCGGAGAATTGAAGTTAAGAGTATACGGTATGGCACTATGACCCGCAACACGGAATACACGATCAATATTTACCGTGAAGTTGTCCATATTAAAGGCTATACTACTTTGGGCGGCTTGCATTATACGTCCTAATATATATTCTACATCTTCAGCCGCCAAACGTCTAAATGGCACTATCACCCAATAATCGTCTACATCACCGTCATCTGACCCGAATCCAAAGGACAGACTCGTCCTGACTTCACGCTCGTCGCGATTCTGAAGAGCAAACTCTACAATACGCTGTACAACCCGGCGTAGCCCGCGCTCAATTCCATTGCTATACATGGCTCTAGGGTCGACCCTGACTCTATACCGATTTCTAGTCAAGGCTGGGGTGGGGGCTGCGGAGCGCACCAACTCGAACGTTATAACATCCTCAACAGAACGGGGGGCAACTGTGGCGGATGAATTAGGGGATATATTAGCGGAGGTGCTGCTGGGGGGCTGTTGCGTAGAGGTTGAGGGTTGGGGATCTATTACCGCTGCAACAGGCGCGTATTTCGGTCGCTTTATACCTGACGTGGGGTTCTCATACCTCCGCTTTGGACGTGCTACCGGTATCGCTGGTGAGGGTTCGTTGGCAGGGGAGATCACAACTACACTGTCGTCGAGGTCATCCGTAATGTCAATGATGGGGTGCTCTACCTCATCGTCATTCACGGTTCTGTGGGAGAAGAAAGCAAAATATAAGGAACAGCACTCAAAATTTGTAATATTTTGTAAATGACCCACTTAGGAGTGTGACGTGTTAGAAATGGACTCTGTAGAAAAATTCAGATTCACGAGCCCATCCACATGTATTATATCTGGACCTACAGGATGTGGTAAAACTGTGTTTATGCTTAAAATCATTAAAGAAAAGGGAGAGATGTTCTCGAAATTTGTGCATAAAGTTATATGGTGCTATTCGACGTATCAATCAGTGTTCAACGAGTACCAAGATGATATTTTGTTCCACAAAGGCGTATATGACGTTAATTCGTTAAAGGGAAATGAACATACAATCATTGTAATTGACGATCTCATGTTGGAGATGGATAAAACGTTTGCCGAGACATTTACAGTATTCTCCCACCATCTTAACATAAGCGTGTTCTTCATCAATCAGAATCTATTTTTCAAAAATAGATACATGCGCGATGTGTCGTTAAATACGCAATATCTAGTCTTATTCGCGCAACGTAGAGATGTATCACAAATTGGGGTATTAGCCAATCAAATGTTCCCGAATCAGCGTAAGGAGTTTTTGGAAGTTTATAAAGAAGCTACAAGCACGCGTTACGGATATTTGCTTTGCGACCTTCATCCGCGAAACACGTTTAGAGTGCTTCTACGAACGAATATATTTCCAAACGAGCCTGAAACGGTGTATATTCCAGAATGACAAAGAGACTAAAGAAATACCGTGAATTAATAAAAATCTATCATCGACTGCCCCGGGCAATGCAGCAGATGTTTATTAAAAATATCGACGCCGACTTTTTAAAATGCATCTGTGAAATCTGTCTTAACGTTATAAATTGCAATGTATCAATGAAAACCCATCAGAAGGCTCGCCTACGCCGCTACAAGAACATAATACGTGCACTCGCTCGTAAAAGTCAAACTGTAGCGAAGAAAAAACGAATTATTGTACAAACAGGAGGGTCATTTCTCCCCATCTTATTTTCAGTTTTGGGTCCTTTACTGACTAGATTAATATAATGAAGAAAGTGGTAGTGATTCCCCACGAGGTGTACGCTTCACTGCAAAGGAATCCAGACACGGATCTAGATCCCCGTAAAAGCAGACTTAAAAGAATGGAAAGCGAATTGCTAGCCCTATTAAACAGTGAAAAAACACCTGATGAGAAAAGAATCTTATACCAAGAAGCTCTGCAGAAATTTCTTCACGAGTACGAAAATTATAAGAGCCCTACAGAGATTCCTGTGGTTATTAGGCACAGCACGGGGGACGATGGACATGGCGACATAGGATCTGTGCCCGACGATACAGCTGACCAACCAAAAAGATTAGCCACACAACATATCGAACATGTATTAAAAAGCACCCTCCCACATACATTGATGAGTAAAGGCTTAAGTCTTTATAATCTATTGAATGAGGATCCAGCCATACAATGGACCGATACAGGCGAGCTCATTGTGGAAGGATCAAAGGTACAGGGATCGAATATCGTAGACATTGTCCATGATCTGGTGAGAAAGTGGGATAGGCCATCACCATCAGGATGGAAGCATATTAAAGCAAGACTACAACAAATAAATGTCCCTAAAACGTTGATAGGAAATCTGAACAGGTTAAAAGACTTGGAACATGCAACGCATGTGACACAATTGAAGGCGCCGTCACCCCCGGCGGTAACACCTTTGAAGAGGAGCAAGAAGAGGTTAAACCAACCCTACCCACGTGCCTCTAAAATACGCAAATGGCTAACGTATTAACTAAACGCTATTATGACATTTCTAACCCATCCTCTTACGGCGGCGTAGATAGACTGTACAGAAGTGTTTACGGAGTAGGAAAAAAAGATGTTGAAAGATTTTTGAGGGAGCAGGACGCTTATACGCTTCATAAGCCTGTGAGAAAAAGGTTTAAAACAGCCAAGACAACGGCTTCCTCGATTGATTCTATTTGGCAAGCAGATTTAACAGACATGCAAAGATATTCTGTGTATAACGATGGTTACCGCTACATTCTATTCATAATAGACGTATTCTCTAGATATCTGTGGCTAGTTCCTCTGAAAAATAAATCACCTGAAACAGTTGCTAAAGCCACCAAAACGCTAATGTTAAAAGAAAACAGGGTTCCTGGCTATTTTTGTACGGATATGGGGAAGGAATTTATAGGCCGTGCTTTTCAGAACATGTTGACAGAGTTTAATATCAGCTATTACACAACCAATTCTATACATAAGGCTTCTTTAGCTGAAAGAGTTCAGCGCACCATAAAGGAACGCATGCACCGTTATTTTACACATAAAAACACATACAGATTTCTAGACATTCTGGAATCATTGGCATCATCCTACAACCGCTCACACCATCGCACGATTGGGACAACACCTAACGAAGTTTTAGAAAGAGGTACGCTCCCGAGAAGAGATGGATCACCACCACCACCACACTCTGCGCGCTTCAAAATCAATGATTATGTAAGGCTGTCGCGTTCGGGGAACAAATTCGCAAAGGGTTTTGAGCAAGGATGGACACGCGAGATTTTTAAAGTTAGGGCTATGAGACCTAAAGGTGAGATAATGATGTATTACATTGAAGATTTGAATGGGGAAGAAATCTCAGGAGGCTTTTACCGCGAGGAATTGCAGAAAGTTGCGTTTAATTTAGGAAAAAATGTGTTTAAAATTGAGAAAATTTTAGGAAGCAAAGGTTCAGGAAAGAGAAAAATGTACCTGGTGAAATGGCTAGGGTACCCAGAAAGCTTCAACACCTATATAAAAGCTGATGCAATAATGAAGCTTAAATAGTATGCAACATGGCTCCTAACCATTTCTACGTCACACTCCCGTCCTCCTCGTCCCTGTCTGTACACCCTAACAACACACTAGCCAACTTTGTAACAGAGCTCCACAAGCACATTGAATTGGGTCGTGATTCGTATGAGGTGGGGATATGCGAAATTCAGCTGGACACCATCTTTTTAAATATTGAACATAAAGAAACCGTTTTTACGATTCTTAGAGACATTGACGAGTGTGAAAAAGCTGGGGTAGCTATGGATGAAACTATGCGTATCGCTCGGACTAAGGTTGCACGGTATTACAGTACAGAAGTAAGACTAGGACCGGGTCAATATGGTTCGGCCGAGGATGTTGTGAGAGGCTTAAACGTAAGTTTAAGAAACTCAAACCTTACGAATGATTTAGTATACGAAATCGTAAACAACCCTGCACATACACTAATCCTAAAATCAAAGACTAACAGACGTATTAAAGACCATAGAAAGTTCCAAATTCTAGCCAATGGCCGATATAGCGCAGCCTTCCAAAGAGACACATTTCACGAGACACAGCATGACTTGTCCAGATTAATGTATCAATTGAAGATGGAGAAATTGGCTGAAAGGTCCCCAGACATGTGCTATATTTACAGTAATATAGTGGAGCACCAGTTTGTTGGGGATACCCAGGCACGCCTGCTGCGCATTGCTCACATCCCCAACCATAGAGGAAGGAGTTTGAGTATTACATATGACAGACCCCATTATGTGAATGTCGCAACTAATTTAATAACCAATATCTCAATATATATAAGAACGATTGAGGGTGAAAACTTCCCATTCGGTAACGGGAGCTTAACAGTGAAGCTACACTTTCGACGCACTGAGTTATAATGGATAGAAAGCCTTTCACCGTCTATCGAGGGGTGAGATACCAGCGCGGTAGTGGACTTGGATCCATTTTTTCATCCATACTACGTACGGCTGTTCCTTTGCTGAAGAGGGCCAGATACCTTGGAAGGAAAGCGCTACAATCAGGTTAACACTGCAGAAGACATATTGGCCGGGGCTAAACCTAAAGAAGCTCTAAAAAAACATTTAAAGCGTACACGGGACGAAATCATCAAAGATGCAAAGAGAAAAATGCGTGGTGGCGGGAAGAAGAAGGGCTCCCGGAAGAAGGGGTCACGTGGTATTAAACGTAAAAGGCTATCAAAAAAGAAGTGCTGTAAGCGAATGAAACCTATGGTTGACCACTTTTTTGACTGATATAAGCTAAGGACATTGATCTCATGAATCATAGTTTGTTTACCACTTGTCGAGAGAGGAGTCACTATTTCGCCATGGCACGCTTCATCCACCCATGTAGTTCACAATGCTGTAAATCGGAGCTGTCCCTTTTTGAGCTGCCTCCAACCCAAGTTTCTATTGAGCACAGTGACTTTATTACAATTAACCCTTTAAACACAATTAGTTCCCCGAGTGCACCTATAGAATTCGTGATACCCAGCTCAGGCCCTTACTTTTTTGATCCAAGCTGTGTGCACATGTACGCTAAGCTACGTATAGCCCATTCTGATGGAACGGTCTGCGATGACAAATATGCTGTATACCCTGAAACAAACTTTCTGCACTCCATATTCAACCAGTGTGACGTATATTTAAATCAGACCAACATATCGGCAGGCACGGGGTACTATCATCTACGAGCCTATCTGGAAAATGTCCTCAACTTTTCCAAAGAAGCGAAGGCTACCTTTTTAAGTGCCGAGGGATATTATCAAACTAAAGATGAAAATAGTATAAAGGACAAATTTAAAAATTCTAAAAAGAAAATATACGAGTGTTTTGGACGGTTGCACACAGATTTCACTTTCCAGGAGAAGTTGCTTGTCAACGGGGTGGATATGAAAATAAAGCTCACCCGCACGAGTCCTGAGATCTGCTTAAATCTGGATGCTGATCAAGAAGAGGGTGCAAAGCCCGTTGTGGTTCACATTATGGACACATACCTCCGCGTACGGCGAGTGAAATTAAGTTCACCAAAACAACTAGAAATTGAGAAAAATTTACTAAACGCTACAGTGAAATATCCTATTAACAGAGTGCAAATCAAACTATATACGGTTCCTGCAGGGTTGGCATCGAAGCAGATAGAAAACATTGCCCTGGGAAATCTTCCTAAAAGGATATTAATCGGCATGCAGGACCATGCTTCGGTGAATGGAAAATATAAAGAGTGCCTTTAAATTCGAGAATTTCGGACTTAAAAATATAACTCTATACGTTAATGGCACTGCTTTGGGTGGAACAATGGGTACGGACTATTCATCAGACGCTGTGTTACCTCTTTGTGCCAGAGCCTATAGTAATCTGACCCATATTGCAGGTGATTGTGATGAGCTTGGTAATGGGGTAACGCAGGAAGAATTCATTGATCAATTTAACCTTTATCCGTTTGACATTACACCTGACTTATCTGCTAGCGTAAATACCCATTTAACCCCACAGCAGAGCGGAAACATCTCAGTGCGGCTGGAATTCGCCAAGCCTATAGACGCTCCTATTAGTGTACTAGTATATCTCGAATCGCAAGCCCTAATAGAAGTAGATAGATTTAGGAGCGTTATCACTGACTTTTAAAATGGATGCTAATACACTTCAGAAAGTAATGGAACGAGTCACACGTTCCAAATTTATCGGCGTGTTTGCGAAGAATGAAACATTGAGTTTGCCAAGTACGCGAGAATGCGGTAGTCTTATTGTGAACACAGATGTCATCGGTAATGAAGGGATTCACTGGATCGCTGTCTATTTTAAAAATAGACAGCGCCTGTACTATTTTGATTCACTCGGTACTCAACCCTGGAGTGACCCTATTATTGTAAAATTTCTCGCTCAGTTACATATTCCCGAAGTTGTATGGAACCCATTTCGTATACAAGGATATTTTAGTAATGTTTGCGGAATGTACTGCGTCTCATTTCTCACGCATATGTCATGTGATAAAGAATTTATAAATTTTTTAAATTTATTTGACCCGTGTCACACTCGCCGAAACGATGAAATGGTATGCAGACAGATAAAAATCCGTTTTCCAATTGTACGTACTCGTTGTATAGTATAATGTTTTTGTTCGTATATTTGTAACGGTATATTCTGTAGTTGGTTATTGTACTGATTTCTTTCATTTAATAAATTTATGAAAATATATTGTCTTCTTACCCTAAAAAGATCGAAAAACACTTACATTATTTCGGTGTGACATTGCTGACTGATCAGTATTTCCTCCGTATTCATGACACGAGATTCTTCAAAAGATTGTATAACACGTGTCAAATCCTCATCGGGCCTTAAAGGAATAATGTTCATTCTTTTAAAACATATACACAGTATACAGGCAGATCCCCATTATGTGAAGATATCTTTGGTTCATTTAAGAGGAATAACATTGATTACCATAAAAAATTTCGATTTTAGCATAATGGGGATAAGTAAAACCAAATAACATTGATTGCCATAAAAAAAATTTCGATTTTTGGCGAGTATCTAAATGAAGTATTTGATCTAAATGAAGTATTTGATGAGATACTACAACTCTCCATATATATAAAATCGAATTATAGACACTTACATTTCTATGGTAGTCCCTTGCGTCGGATTGTAAGGAGCGTCACTGCAAATATCTTCAACGGTTTGCGTTGGAAATAATTCATCACGGTCAATCGCGTTAAAAAGACTAATTGCCGTTAATGCTGCAGTGTCACTTTCTTCATACAATTCCGGGGAGACGTACAGGTCCATGGTGGAGGATGTGTGACATTGCTGACTGATCAGTATATCCTCCGTGTTCATGACACGAGATTCTTCAAAAGATTGTATAACACGTGTCAAATCCTCATCGGACCTTAAAGGAATAATGTTCATTCTTTTAAAACATATACAGAGTATACAGACAGATCCCCATTATGTGAAGATATCTTTGGTTCATTTAAGAGGAATAACATTGATTACCATAAAAAATTTCGATTTTAGCATAATGGGTATGAGGTAAAACCAAATAACATTGATTGCCATAAAAAAAATTTCGATTTTTGGCGAGTATCTAAATGAAGTATTTGACGAGATACTACAACTCTCCATATATATAAATCGAATTATAGTCACTTACATTTCTATGGTAGTCCCTTGCGTCGGATTGTAAGGAGCGTCACTGCAAATATCTTCAACGGTTTGCGTTGGAAATAATTCATCACGGTCAATCGCGTTAAAAAGACTAATTGCCGTTAATGCTGCAGTGTCACTTTCTTCATACAAATCCGGGGAGACGTACAGGTCCATGGTGGAGGGAATGATTATTCACTGACGCGAAAATAGCTACTGTTACTCCCAACTGAAAAATATCCCCTTTTATATGCACAATCGCCAAGCTCCGCCCCAAAAGACCAGATGTTCGTAGTGATTGGCTGCCAGTGTAGCTGGGTGGAGCTATGACGTGTACCAATCCGCTATAACGGGTCCGGACGAGTAATGGCATCTTTATATTTTCTCCAATAGATTTAATGCTCGTATTACTCCTTGCTGTCTTTACCATGTCAATATTTTTCCCCCACTATTCCCGGATCATTAGTCACTAATGTAATCGAGAGGACTTTATAATAAAGAAATATATCCTAATTATATTTTTAAAAGAGCATTCGGTTTCCACGTTAAACTGTGGGTCTAAGCGGAGTGAAAACCTTTCCAATTCGGCGAGAAATTACACTAGGGACAACATTTCTTGAAAATTATTTGGTGTTTCTTATAGAACTTTTGATACTGATTCCAAATATGGTTTCAGAATTTTTCTATCACCCATAGTTTTCGAGAAAATAATATTTCCATTTACTCAGAGTTTCCCGCAGATCTTATAGACAATGCAGGTCCTGTATATGAGCTTTAATTATCTCGATGAAATAGTGAGCAATCGAGGTCTAGTATGAATTGTGCTAAATTTTCACTTCTAACACTAAATATTAAAAATCAAAGATTTAAGCAGTTAAGATGTAGTTATAAGAATATGACACCATACAAATTACGCGTAAATATAAAATATTTTCATTGTAGAAATAATAATAATGATAATGATGATAATAATAAGATTTGTCGTGAAAGGTGGTTTTTATTCAAGTAGACGAAGAAAGGTTGACTCTCGGTCAGAAAAAGGTCTCTAGGGGGACGATTCGAAATGACCTAGTTTCTGCCTTTCCTCGTGTGTGTGTGTGTGTGTGTGTGTGCACGAGTTGTTTATTCGTTTATTTATATATATATATATATATATATATATATATATAATATAATATATATATATATACACAGGGTGGGCCGTAAGTTTCCATACATAGGAAAAATAAACATTTTTTTATGGACAACCATTTTTATTTATATATGCTCTACATGGTTGCCATTGTTTTGAAAAACATTTCCATACGTGTTCCCCACTGTTGATGAACACGCATTAGCACAGTTGACGTTATGCTTGTAATGGCGTTGGTGATACGTTCCTTTAGATGATTTATGTCTCGTATCTTTTCATGATACACCATGGCCTTCAAGTGCCCCCAAAGATAGAAATCAAGGGGGGTGAGATCTGGGGATCTGGGAGGCCACTCCACAGGACCACGCCGACCAATCCAAGCATCCGGAAACTGCTGATCCAAATACCGACGCACGTGAAGACCATAATGAGGTGGAGCTCCATCTTGCTGGAAGTAAACTGGGAAGTTACCTTCCTCGTTTAGCAGGGATGGGAAAATCTCTTCTTGCAACATGTTAAGATACCTTTCGGCATTAAGATTTCCACTGACAAAAATTGGTCCAATAATTCTGTCACCCCATATCCCGGCCCACACCATCACTTTACCGGCACCTTGCATCTTCGTCGGACTCAGCCAGTTAGGGTTAGCATTACTCCAGTAACGTATGTTTTGCCGATTAACCTCTCCATTGATGTAAAAATTTGCTTCATCAGTAAACAAGATCTTAGTTGAAAAGTTTGCATCTTCGTTCACTTTGGTTAATGCCCATTCACAGAATTCCATCCGTCTATCCGGGTCGTCTTCACTCAAATGCTGTGTCATATGCAATTTGTATGGATGCCATTTGTTTGCTTTCAAAATGCGCCTGATACTCGATCTGCTGACACCACTTTCTGCAGACAACCGTCGTGTACTTTTTCTGGGACTCCGTGTAACCGCTGTAAGTATCGTAGCTGTTGTGTCTTCATCGGTGGCTGTACGTCTTGGACCACTTCGCGGTTGATCTGCAACATTTCCAGTTTTCTGAAACTTGTTAATAAGTTTTGCCACAGTGTCGTGTGTGATGTTCGTTCCATGTTGTCTGTTAAAGTTCATTGCAACCATGCGACTGCTTCCCGACCCAGCCATCAGTATGATTTCAATTCGTTGCTCTTTCGTCAAACGCATATTCTTAGGGTATCTGAAACATAAAAACAAACGTTTAATTTTTCCTATGTATGGAAACTTACGGCCCACCCTGTATATAAATATACGGGTTTCGGGAATGACAATCATGTGTTGATTTTTTCCGTGTTTTCTTTTCACTTGGAGTGAAGGGAGACTTATCAGGGATTGGGGGGAAGGTCTCTCAACCAGCAGGTGTTCTTCGAAAATATAAAGATGTCATTAGTCGTCCGACCCCGTTATAGCGGATTGTGTTTTGGTTAATTTCAATTGATTAATTGCTTTAGATTTCGTTTTTTTTTCAATTTTCTTCGCAGGGGATTGGGGGGAATGAGGCTCGTGTGTTTCGTAAATTTTCATTTCGTTTCGTTATTCGTGACTTAAATATTTATAATAAAAATTAAGTGTGTAAAAATTATTTATTTAATAAACAATTTAATTGGATTCATCTACCGTCATATAAATTATATTGTGGTACACTATTTAAATGGATGATTAATATATGGTTTTTGCTATCTGGAACACATGGCGCTATCTGGCAACTGAATACATGGCGCTATCTGGCACTCAGCCAGAATAGAGGTTTATAAAAGACCGAGAGACGACGACGGAGTCATTACAAGCTCGGCTCCCAGCCGAGCAAGGACCTCTGGTCCTTCTCTTTCTGGCCTTTGGGAAAACCCCTTAGAGGCCTCTTAGGTTAGGTAAACGAAAATAGCTGGGGGAGAACTCCGCCTCCAAGTTGCATGCCTTGCAATCAAAGGCAACGATCTCTCTCCTTTCAGGTGTACCCCTCCCCCTTGGCTCAGCCAACTGGCTGATTAGGAGCCTATAAACAACGCCTACTCGGCTGAAGTCTTAATATGCACTTGGCTCTGCCAGGTGAACACTCTCTCCTTTCTCTCCTTTCTGGCACTTGGGGGGAATAGCTTGGGAAGAACTCCGCCTCCAAGTTGCATGCCCCTTGCAACCCCGGTTGGCAACAAAGGGCCCTTTGGGGGGTATTTTTTTTTCTTTTCCTTTTTTTATTTTTTGCAACACCCCCCACCCACCTTTGCGACATTACGTAATCACTTGCAACATTCTTGCACTCTAACCTTTTGCTGCTATACTAAGGTGTTCTATTGGTGTTGTTTGCGTGCATCCTGTAATGATACGAAGTGCGTTGTTTTGTATTGTCTGTAAGGTGTTTATGCGTGTTTGAGATAATGGGTGCCCAGCATGGGCTAGCATAGTCCATAACTGAGCGAATATATTGTTTGTATATGAGTGATGTTGTTTCCTGCTGGTGTCCAAAGTTTGTGCCTGTTAGTACCCTAAGCGTGTTTAAGTCTTGTACGTACATTTGTTTTAATGTCCTGAATGTGGTTTTTGCAAAGATAATGTGTTGTATGTGACCAAGTATTTTGGTCCTGTGAGTGTGTGGAATGTTGGTGTTGTTTAGTGTAAGCTGTGGAGTTATCCGGTGTTCTTTGGTGTTCCTTGTAAGCAAGGTGATGGTTGATTTTGTGGGCGCTACTTTGAGTCTATTGTGTGCGAGCCAGTCTTGTATACTGTTTATGTAAAGGGGTTCCAAAACACCTTAGCCCCCCCATTTGCAGCTCACATGTTTACTTATATCGAAATAGTTTTTAGTGATTATAAAAATATATAAAATTATTTATTGCAGGTATTAAAATTACTCTAGCTGATAAAGTGATAATATAATGGCTTCTCAATTAATTGGTGATTCAGAGAGGCAACGTGCGATAGATCGCGTACGAGCAATAACATTTCAGGAAGCTCGTGATGCTGGAGCCACCTTTATAACACGTTCATGGGTTGCCAAAAAGTTGCGAAGAAGTGAGGACTTCGTCAAAAGAAATTGGAATAAAACTTTGGATGAATGTGAAATGGATACAACCAAATCTGGGCGCCCAAATCTGCCTCTCTCTCAGGAAACAAAGGACATCATTGAAAGCGGTACCCGTGAGCGGAAAAATAGCTGTGCTAAACTTTCTAGAGAGATCGAAGTGTTGAGAGGAAAGATCGTTAGTGGTGAGATCATTCGACTGTACCGTTATAGGCAATGTTTAAAGCCTTGGCATGAACTTCCAAAACCAAGAAAAACTCGACTTAACATCGATGACAAAATGTGGTTTGCCCATTATCTTGAAGATTGGGATGTGGATGATTTCATGCATTTAGCTGTCTCCGATGAATTTTTTGTTTACGTAACACGTGGGCCTAACTACCAAAATGATCGATTGTGGGCCACAACACCAGATCAAATCGATGACAATGAACATTATCGCGAATTATTAAAAAGTCCAGACTGTGTTGGTGTGTTTGTTTTGCTCACTACAAAGAAGCTCATGTGGGTGCTGAAGCCAAATGGTCAGAGTTGGGATGGACAGTATTTTCGTGATATTATTCAATCCCAGCATGTCATTCCTTTTCTAAGAAACCCAACCGATGTTATGGATGTCGATCAGGTCACACTTCTGTACGATAAGGCCCCCTGCTTTAAGGCATTAGCCACTCAACAGTTGTTGCGGAACCATGAGATCGATTTCTTTGGAAATGAAGAATGGCCAGGAAATTCTCCTGACCTGAACGTCTGTGAACACATTGGATCAGTTATGAAGGACAAGGTTGAATGTGTCTTGTTTCAAGAACCTGCAGCAAATCGATTTTCGAAGGATACAATGACGCAACACATTGAAACTGTTTTAGCAAATTTGCATAACGATCAAGATCTATTCACGTCACTTTTGGCAAGCTACCCAAAGCGAATTCAGGCTGTCTTGGAAGCCAATGGCGGGAACACCAAGTTTTAATTGTTTCTCATTGAATACAGGATTAAATTCTCTTTTGTAAGGTATGTTTAGTTTTATTGTACCTCTAATGGTTTAGGCCATGGGCGTGGGGGCTAAGGTTTATTGGAGCCCCGTATGTTTGTAGGTTATTTGTAGCAGTGTCGATGTTGTTGTGGGTGGATGTTAGAGTGACTCATCTGCATATGATAAGGTAAGCTTGTTATCTATGGGTGTTGGAATGTCATGCATGTATAAGTTGAACAGTGTTGGTGAAAGAACAGAGCCTTGAGAGACCCCGTTCGGAAAAAGCTTGTTTTTGGATGACTTGCCATTAAATGTGACCCGCGAGTATCTTCCTGAAAGATAGTTGCTCAGCCACCTTTTGATGTTATTGTGCACATTTGTGTTGAGTATTTTGTTTATGAGAAGGAAGCGTGGGATAGCATCAAATGCTTTACCAATGTCTATTGTTGCTAATAGTGTACGTTGAGCTGGTCGTCTGGAGTTGATGCCATCCATGATGTGCTGCGTGAAGTTAGTGAGTAATGTCGTGGTTGAGTGGTGAGGTCCGAATCCATGTTGAGTAGGCGATAGTGGTATGTGTGGGTTGGTGATTTGTAAGATTAGTCTGTTACTTTGGAAGGTGTGCATAGTAAAGTAATGGGTCTATAGGAAGCTGATTCTGTTGGATTTTTGTTTGGTTTGAGTAGTGCAATAATTTTACCTTGTTTCCATATGTCAGGAATAATACAGTGTTGGTATGAATATGTGCTGATGTTTGTGAGCTAGTATTCCCTGTGGGCCCAAGTGTTTAAGGTGTATGTTAGATATGTTGTTTGGTCCAGTATCCTTCGAATTCTTAATGTTTTTGATGATCTTGGTGGTCTGGTCTGTATTGAAGGGTGTAATGGTCGTGTCGAGTCTGTAGGTTTTCTTGTGTCTGGCTGTTTGTCTGTCTGCGTGTTTCTGGTTGTTGTCTCCGTTTATGAGACTTATCTTTGCGTAGTGATTAACTAGAACGTTAGCTTGTTGTGTATATGTTGGGATATTATTTTGGCTGCGACAGATAGCCGCGTGTGAGGTGTGAATGCTGCTGTTAGAGTGGGTAATGCTGTTTATAGTCTTGTATAGCCTAAATGTATCTGTGGAGTGGTTTAGTGTTATGAATTCCCTAAATGTTTTTGTTTTTCTTTGAGTTTGTTTATTTCTATGTTGAGCTGTTGTATCTGTTTATGGCTTCTGTGTGTGTGTGTGATGTTTGAGGTTGTTACATTGCCTTATGAGGTGGGCTATTTCTCTAGTGTAATTTGGGTTGTATTTCCTAATGTTGCCCTTGGGTATGTATTTGGTGGCATTATTGATGATCTGATTAAATGTCTTGAGTATTGTATTGATGTTTATGATGGGTGTGCTGTTTAATGTGGTGAATTGTTCCTCGGTCTGTATTTTGAACTGTTCCCAATCAGCTTTCTTATAGTTTCTGTAAGTGTGCTTATGGCTGTTGGGGCAGAGTGTAGAACGTGTTGTAATGATGATGGGCAGGTGGTCTAATGACAGTTGTTTTTCTGTTCTCCAGCTTGTATGTATTGCTAGTGAGGGGAAACAGAACGTTATGTCTGGGGAGGAGTTTGAGTATCCTGCTTGATGTGGTATGTGTGTATGTTCTTCTGTATTGTTAAGAATGAAGAGGCTGTTTAGTTGTGTGGCTATGTTGGCGTCTCTGGTGTTGCTTTGGTTGTGCAGGTTCCAACTAGTGTCTTTAGCGTTGAAGTCTCCTCCTAAGATGACATTAGTGAGAGAGGCCAGATTGTGTAACTGTGGATTGTAATTGGCTGGCACCTGAGGTGAACTATCTGGTGGGATGTAAATGTTGATTAGTGTGGTGATGTGTTTTGCGCGCGTTTTAATGTTAACTGCCTGTATTTCTATCGTGTTATCTGCTTGGATTGTGTTTGTAATGTTTTGGGTGGCATCAGTGTAGCTAGTGCTTTTACGTATGTAAGTGACGAGTCCACTCCCGTGACACCCCAATACGATCTTGACGGATCGTCGTGAAGTCAGGGATGGTGGGTGTTTTGTGCGCGCGTTTTAGTTTTG
This sequence comes from Bathynomus jamesi, assembly GCA_023014485.1. Classification (NCBI taxonomy): domain Eukaryota; kingdom Metazoa; phylum Arthropoda; class Malacostraca; order Isopoda; family Cirolanidae; genus Bathynomus; species Bathynomus jamesi. The sequence goes on along the minus strand of JAJOZX010004771.1, from coordinate 48,307 downwards.
TTTCTTGTATAAGTGCTATGTGAATGTTTTGTTTGTGTACGAATCCCCTAAGCTGTATGATTTTGTTTGTGAGGCCATCTACCTTGTACTGTAATATGTTAATATTATACTTCTGTATGTGTCTCATGGTCCTATTGTCACCATACACAAAGACATACACATATGTGTCCGGTCCCGGGAGCCGATCGGCACTCTGACCGTGCCACGCAACAGGCATATTGGCTGCATTATCAGTCACAAGTGCTAGTGCTTTTTTTAAACCAACCTCTTCAATTACACCTTGCTCATTTCATCAGCCATGTATTCAGCAGTATGACTGTCAGAACCTGTTGGTAATGTAGTCCAGAAAACTGGTTCAGGTGTTGTGATCAGAAAGTTAATAACGGCTTCATTTCTGACATTAGTCCAACCATCACAAGTCATGGCAACACTTTCACAATTGGCTACTAATTCTTTCACAGTAGCTGACACTCGGGCATGTTCCTTTTCCAGCAATGTATTGGACAGCTCATAACGAGAAGGAAGTTTATAAGCAAGCCTTAGATGTTCATAAGGGATATTCTACCATGCTCAGAGGTGAAGCACTTGCATTTTTGCTCTTGCTAATTTTTTATCAAGTTCAACCTGGCAGGAAGAGTAAAAGATTGTGACACAATCTGTTCGAATAACACTTCATATTATAATGATAATTAACAGTGCGAGTATGATGTAGCTATCTAAATTATAAAAAGTGCAGATATAAAATATCTATTATTATTATTCAGTAAGTACCATTATATAGTTTATAGCAGGTGGGTCAGTCACTGATAAAAGCAAGGCTTTCCATCAATTAGTTAGTTTTTCATTTGAGGTCTTGCCAAAAGCGGACCGAATAATCCCGGTAGACGCTACTGTGCAGTGTAATTCTACATTCAGTGCAATGACATTTATGGATAATAATATTAATTAATAAATAAACTCACTTGGTCAATCTGTTGCATTCCATCAGCAAATTGTAACATTCCTTGTTGCTTCGTTTGCTTGTGATCAGTTGACTGACTTGATCCAGATGACTCCTAATTTCAATTTCTTGGTTGGTCTTAGCACTGTTTGTTCTGCATTAGAATGTTTGCCGTCTCTTGCTGCAAAAACTTTGGGAAGCATTTGTTTTTAATTGTTTCTGGACACTTCTTACAGTGTTTTGTTTTGTTCCATTCTAGTGCCATTTTTGGATATTGTAGTTTTACAAAATGAACACGCCACACGTTCAATTTTACCACCTTTTTCTACACTGTCCTTGAATAAAATATGCACAACACTTTTTTTTCCGACCCTTAGGCATCTCAATACCTATAATTTTCAATAAAAAATTCTATAGATTTAAAAAAATGTTTTTGATATCTGAAATGAATATAAAACGACTTGTGGGTATGAGTATGTGGTGTTTTTTTATTTGTAGGAATCTGTCGTTGAACGGATGTAACAGGCATGACCTAGTTGTTTTTAATCAAAGATAGCAGTGAAAGAAACTCTCATTATGCACATTCTCTGCCTCATAGCTTTAGTTGACTGCTATCTATTAATTTATTGGTTATAAAATAAATAAAAAAATTGTTAAAAAAATTAAAAACTTTTAAAACCGTTTTTTTATTGTTTTAAAACAGGGCTAATAAAAAACGTGGACAAGCCATTTGGAAAGTTTATAGGTAATACAACCCACAGAGCTAATAATAGAGCGCATAGGGTTGCCAGGTTTGTAGATTTTAATAAGACCGTAAAGGTAGGGAAGAGAAGGCGAAGTGGGCGTGAAAATCGGAATTAATTCCTTACGATTTTTGAGAATGCGTTTTAAGCCACTATTGAATGATTTGATGACGTCATCCTGCGGGTTGTTCCTAAGCTTTCTGTATGTGGCGGGGTCCTGGAGAAGCTCGTTCATCTTTCTAATGTATTTCGCTTTGTCCATAACAACTATGGTGTTAGACTTGTCTTGGCTAAGGAAACGTTTAGGAAAGTTTTCTTCGTAGTGCTATTCGCAGCACTATAGACAAGGCCTTTAACTATGTTAACCAAAGACTGAGGAAGATTACACTGTTTTTCAAAACAAGCAAGACTACAACAAATTTGTAAAGCAGAAGGTTTTTTAACAATAAAAAAGGACATACCCAAATCCAAGGGCATTTTCGCAAACGTTTTCGCAATAGCCTCTTACAATTAAAAAAGATGGTGACTCAGCTCCATATTACTAAAGCAGACAAGGCTAACACCATAGTTATTTTCATGACAATATTGTGAAAAATATAGTAAAAAATAGTCCTACCAATAATTCATGCATTATCTATAAAATTGGTTGTACACAATGTGATTCCTTTTACATTGGACAGACGGGAAAGGATTTGCACACGCGTGTAAAACGGCATCAATATTCCGTTACAACGGAACAGTCGTCCAGTGCCCTTTTCGTCCATTTATCAGAGTTATCCCACCGTATTGTTTGGAATAATGCTTCAATTTTGTTTCACTCGAGCAACATTGTTAACAGAAATATTCTTGAGTCTGTTATGAAACCCTATTTAATTATCTCGGGGGGATAGACTAAATATATGCCTGAATGTAGAACGCTCTGAGGAGCTACTAATTAATGACTGAAATCTGGAAGGCTATTCGTAAGTTAGATGATAACAAAAGTTGTGGCCTAGATGGCATACAAGCAGACCATTTAAAATAATGTAGCCCTCGTATAAGACCTATGCTTGCAATGTTTCACAAGCTGTATGATACATGGGTACTTGCCACAGTCCATTTTGTCAGTTGTATTGTTGCCAGTTGTTAAAAATAAGAGTGCTAGTATCTGTGCTAAGAATAATTATAGACCAATAGCACTTGCCAGTATACTTTCTAAGGTGTTAGAATATGTCATTTATAATAAGCTAAGTACTTACTTGCAGACTTATGACAATCAGTTTGGCTTTAGAGTGAAACATGGTACTGACTGTGTATTTATATGCTAAAGGAAGCCGTCCTAAAGTACAAGATGTCAAGTAGCAATGTATATTCCTGTTTTTTGGATGCATCAAAAGCATTTAATAGAGTTAACCATCACAAACTTCTCAAGAAACTCTTGTGTGAAGGGGTACCTAAATAGGTACTTAGGATACTTGCATTCTGGTATACAGAGCAGACCATGTTTGTAAGATGGAAAAGCACTGTATCACTAGGTTTTAAGGTAACTAATGGTGTTAGGGAAGGAGGTATATTATCACCCTATCTTTTCTATATATAAACGTATGACCTTACCAATGAACTAAAAACTGCACATACTGGTTGTGTCATTGGAAAGGAAAAAATTAATCATTTAATGTATGCTGATGACCTTGTTCTTATGTCGCCCTCCCCATGGGCTGAGAGTACTATTAGAGATATGTGAACAATATGGTATAGAAAATGACCACCAATAATGGGACAGAGTTGTATTTTGATTTTTACGTGTAATCTACTGAAACATGTATCATGTGGGTCTTTTGAAATGAATGGTCAGACTATACCTGTCAAAGACACATGTAAATACTTAGGTCATGTAATTACTCACGAGCTGCGAGATGAACTCGATATTGAGAGGCAATGTAAAAAGCTGTATGTACACTGTACAGTAGGGTGGATCGATTTTACATTTCTTTCGATTTCCATATTCTAATAGAGACAAAAACTTGCGCATGCATGAGAAAATAGCCTCTGCAAAATCTTAGCTTAATAGGTAATCATCTTCTGCCCCCGGCAGAGCGATGAAAATCATATTTTAGTAGTCAAAAACGTATTTTTCTTATAATTTTTAAAATATTTCAATATGCATCAAAATTATTCCTAATAACTATAAAGTCGATGAAAAAGACCTCATATGATCGTTTTTCCAAGCGCGTTGTCCTACGTTAATATCTTTTGCCCCCGGCAACAACGTCAAATGTTGAAAAAATAGGTAATTTATATACATATTTTCAGATCGGCTCTTTGTCTTAAATAATGCATTTATATATTTCCCATAGCATTTATATCGCTGCTTAGGCATGAAATAACACACACGCAAAATTTTATGACTCTAGGCTAAGGTTTAAAGGTCATCTCTGGTGAGTGCTGCCAGCAGCAGCTGCCACTGACGCGCCAGTCGAAAGGGTGGAGCCATTCGTATGATTGAAATGAAACTACAAAGGACAGTTCAGTGGATCATATGCCTATTACACGGTAATGAATTACACTGGGGAACAAATTTCAAATTTTTGTCTATTGAATTAGATTTGACAGTTACTTCTAGGTAATTTGGGTGCACTGAGCACGAATTTTTACTCGGTTTTGCTCTATCAGGTTCTGATTTTGCTCAACACCCCTCCTCTTTCGTCGTATTCATAAAAATGTTTTTTTCTCAATACTCGCTAAGTCTTTTTGCAGTTACACATTATGCAACTAGGTTTTTATCTAGGTATTTGTACCTATTGTTATGGTATTGTTGTATTATGTATATTTTTATATGTAACACCCTAAAAATATTTTTAATTTTGTCATTTTTAACCCATTTTAATATTAGTAAATTAAGCTAAAAATATCATAGAATTCTAAAATTTTCTCGAGCGATCCTGTTCTCTGTAGAGTATTCTAGAGGGACAACTAAAATATATAAAAGCGACTCGTTTCCAGAGTTAATTAGTCAATTCAATCAGTCAGTCAGTTGAGTTAGTTAATTAAGTTTGGGCATTAACATAATTTTGAATTGGCATATGATTTAGTGAGTAATTTTGTCATCGTGATTTAATATAGTTGATTTAATTAGACGTAATTTATATTGTACCTACTCATCCGTGTTTCTAGTTTAATTTCATAGATTGTAAGTACCTATTTCATAATAAGTACCTATTTAAACTAATTTTTGTGTTTATATTTCAGATTTTCTTAAATTTATATGAATTAAGGGCTTTAAATACCTTTACAAATTGGCAGAACAATCAAGCAATATGTCATCAAGCACTAGAAAGTTCAAAGGCAAAAACAACCCTGATTCCTTCTGTTATATATGTGGAAATTTTACACTTCCACATCAACGAGCAAATATAACTGACTTCGTAAAAAGAGCTTACTTAGCTTATTTTGGCATAAAACTGGGGGACCAAGATAAATCGTGGGCTCCACATAAAGCCTGCACTATATGCATTGAAAGACTGCGACATTGGACGAAGGGTTCGGATTCAAAAATACCTTTTGGAGTTCCGATGGTAAGTTTATGATTTCATAAAACTACGCAATTTAATCACTAGTATACTGCAACTTACCTAAATGTAATTGTAACTTAGGTACATAAACAAAAATTTACAGAAAATGTTTATAAGAATCTCAAATATTGCATAAGGTTGAAACACATAGAAATGTTAAGTGTTTGGGTGATAACTTTTGATAAAATTCATAAAAACAAGTCTCTCGTCGCTTTTGTTAACGCTTTACAATTTTTTTTTCCATATCAGGTGTGGCGAGAGCCTACTAACCACGAGACCGATTGCTACCTTTGCTTTGTCAAGACTTCGGGCTTCACTAAGAAAAATAAACATTGTATCGAGTACCCAAATTTCGACACCGCGATACGACCTGTGCTACATTCAAATGAGATCCCCATTCCAAAATTTAAGGGTCTGCCAACTCAAGAATTAGTTGAAGATGTTCCTGAAAATATTGTTATGCACTTGAGGAGTCAGACACCGATTTTGACCCCAGCGTATTTGAAAGTCAAAACGATCCGCGAAAGTTTAACCAGGCCGAGTTGAATGATCTTGTAAGGGATCTAAATTTGCCAAAAAAGGCTGCGGAAATTTTAGCTTCAAGACTTAAAGAGAAAAACTTGCTTACTTCAAACACATACATTTCATTTTACAGAAAAAGAGAAGAAGAACTTGTTAAATATTTTAGAACAGAGGATAGTTTAGTATATTGCTGCGACATAGTTGGTTTGTTAAAGATGGGGGTTGAGTCTTACGATGCAAATGATTGGCGCTTGTTTTTAGACAGTTCGAAGAAGTCTTAAGTGTGTGTTGTTGCATAATGGCAATCTATACGGCTCGATACCGATTGGGCACTCAACAAAATTAAAAGAAAAGTATGAACATAGAGAAAAGGTTTTAAATCTTATCAAATATAGGGAGCACGAGTGGATCATATGTGTTGACTTAAAAATGGTTAATTTTCTGCTAGGACAACAAGGAGGGTATACTAAATATCCCTGCTTCCTTTGCTTATGGGACAGCAGAGCCAAGGAAGAACATTATTTCAAACAAATCTGGCCAGCACGAACATTACTTACTGTCGGAGAAAAAAACGTAATTAATCCACCTTTAGTGAGCAGAGATAAAATCATATTTCCTCCTCTGCATATAAAACTAGGCCTCATTAAACAATATGTAAAAGCTTTAGATACGAACGGCGAGTGTTTCAAATACATAACTTCAAAATTTCCAAGTTTAAGTTATGAAAAAATCAAGGCGGGAATTTTCGACGGTCCACAAATAAGAACAATGATTAAAGACAGCAATTTTCCTAATATCATGAATGAACGCGAAAAAAATGGCTGGTTCTCATTCGTGGACTTGATAGAAAACTTTTTAGGCAATTATAGGGCAGATAACTACGAAGAAATCGTAAAAAAAACTTTTAAGGGACTACAAAGAGTTAGGTTGCAATATGAGCATAAAAATGCATTTTTTGAATAGCCATCTTGACCAATTTCCAAGTAATTTAGGTGATGTAAGTGACGAACAAGGGGAGAGATTCCACCAAGATATCAAAATTATGGAGGAACGGTACCAAGGCCGCTGGGATTCCCACATGATGGCTGATTACTGCTGGTGCTTGAAAAGAGACCTGCCATCAACAAGCAAATACGCTAGAAAGTCTTACAAAAGAAAATTTTTGCCACAGTGAAAGCTTCATATCTGTTTGTTTTTTTATTTTAAGTCATTTCTATCGTTATAATGTAATTTTACTGTACAGGGTGTCCCGTAAGTCTGGACCCATAGGGATTTATAATATATTTTTTTATTATGTTGCAGGTAAATCATGTCACTGACTAGAGAGGAGAGAGTTCAAGTTATTTTGCTGGTCGGGACCCGCAGTCACCGGGAAGTGGCCGAAGAATTCAACAATATTCATCCAGACCGCGCACCAATCACACACACATGTGTTGGCAAGTTGATAGCCAAATTTAAGGAAACTGGATCCGTAGCTGACAAGCCTCGCAGAGGACCTTCAAGGACTGTTACGGAAGACGAAGCCAGTACCAATGTGTTGGCTAGCTTCGCTGTCAGTCCCAAGAAGTCACTTCGACGCATGTCCAGCGAAACTGGGACTATTTTGTAATTTTATTAATTTTGCCCTATGGGTCCAGACTTACGGGACACCCTGTAGTTTGAACTGCTTGTATTCATGAAACTTGAAAAAAAAATTTAACACGACTTAATTTTTTAGTCCTAATTTGAAAAATCTGGAAAATGGCACATAGGCTGTCGACAAGAATCAGGACCTGATAGAGCCAAACCGAGTTGAAATTCGTATTCAGCGCACCCAAATTACCTAGAATCAAGTGTCAGATATCATTCAATAAAATACGTGTTGCCCAGTGTTATCACTGCGACACCTCATTCAAGACTTGGACGGCAAAACAACTGGGCCAATGGGCTTTACTGGACCAGTTGGAAAACAACTGAACGACTGCGAAAAACTTCCAATTACAGAATTCGATGCCATTCCATCTCCCGACATTGACATAGATGATGCCGAGTTGAGCAGACCAAAAATATTTGTTAGGCATCTACAGAGCAGTGTCGAGCGGTAGCTGCTCTTCAGCTCTCGCGGCTCGAAATCCAGGTAAGATGGCGCATTCCAGGTGGCTGACAACAGCAAATAGATTTCTGCGCCTCTATGTTTCAACCAGTGAACCCTCCAGCACCTTCAACGAAATTGTGCGATTCATTATGACAGTTTACGCACCAATTTGGTTTAAGATAAAGAAAAACTACAGTTTCACTGAGGGCGCAAAACATTTTTTCGAAATGATGCGTCTCTCTCAGACCATGCCTCAAAGATCTAAGACAATCGCCAACAAAGTCCTCCGTAGAAATTCTTTCTTTGCTCACCCAGAAAATATTTTGATCTCCATGCTACATGCCGATGAGCAACACATAAGAGAATTGGGATGGAGAAGCATATTAAAAGCACGATCAAAACAATCACCAGCGGGGGAAATTCGAGCCTTCGCCATGCCTGAGCTGCTCTACGATAGTCAAAACTATTACGAAATGATCAACTGGCAAACGGCTGAGGTGACCGAACCCCCCGTTACAAAAACAATACCTGATACCCGAATAAAAGAGTTTGTTGAGACGGGGGACCAGCCTGATGGACTGATCCCACTATTCCCTTGTCATACTCAAGCGGTCGAGAGACTCATCAAATTAGTAACCGAGCCTCTGCCAGTGTAAGTGGAATGAAGAAGGGACGGATTCATCCGCTCCCGTCTTCACTCCCGAACAAAAATTCCACGATTTGATTCTAAGAAAGATTACCATATGTAAATCGACATGCAGCCAAAGGAAGGGTGGTTGGGGCTGGATAGGGTGGAACTCGACGTACAGCCACCTCCTCGTGGTGAGTTCTGGGTTGCTAATTTTATAAAATTAGCAAGCGAGGAGCTGTACTTAGTACTTATCGTACTTATAACATCGCATTAACGTAATTATAATCCACATTTAGACTTTTCTCGGGGACAGAAGATATTACTCTAGTCATAAAATTTTGCGTGTGTTATTTCATGCCTAAGGAACGATATAAATGCTATGGGAAATATATAAATGCATTATTTAAGACAAAGAGCCGATCTGAAAATATGTATATAAATTACCTATTTTTTCAACATTTGGCGTTGTTGCCGGGAGCAAAAGATATTAACGTAGGACAACGCGCTTGGAAAAACGATCATATGAGGTCTTTTTCATCGACTTTATAGTTATTAGGAATAATTTTGATGCATATTGAAATATTTTAAAAATTATAAGAAAAATACGTTTTTGACTACTAAAATATGATTTTCATCGCTCTGCCGGGGGCAGAAGATGATTACCTATTAAGCTAAGATTTTGCAGAGGCTATTTTCTCATGCATGCGCAAGTTTTTGTCTCTATTAGAATATGGAAATCGAAAAAAATGTAAAATCGATCCACCCTACTGTACAGGGTAACATGCTAGTAAGGAAATTTGGTGTGTGTTCAGAATCAGTTAAAACTTATCTTTTTAGAATTTACTGTAACTGCATTGTATACATCCCATCTGTGGTGGAACTATACAAAAACTGCTATGAATAAACTGTTGCTTATATAATATTTTTCGTATGCTACGTAGGGAACCAAAATGGTGCAGTGCCAGTTTTATGTTTACTACGCGTAACCTACCTACCAGCCAAATGTTAATCCTGAAGAATATATATAATTTCATTACTAGGGTCCAAAACACCTCTAATGTGTTATTGTACAATGTCCTGTCTTCAGATACTGTGTACCTCTCACCTATATGGCAGTCTTGGTTCAGACAACTGCTGGTTTACAATACCTTATTTTTGTAATGTAGCAAAGATTATATATGCATATTAAGTTGTTATAATAAGTTGCTATGTTATAATAAGTGTTATAAGATGTCTCGTGTAATAATATACAAAAAATTGTCAGATAATCAAACAGTATGCTAGATTAAGTGGCTATGTTGGCCTTATTTTTGTATTAAGTTCAGTGTATACCTAAGATTGGACTTGTATGTTAGGTTAAGTGGCTATGAATTGTAAATGATCCGCAATAAAGATGTTTTGTTTGTTTTTTGTTTATTAAACTTGCAAATAATTTCAACATTAGCCAGGGTCTTTTTTTCGCTTGATTCTGTTTTGAATTCGTTCAGAACGGATTTAGACAAGAGGGGGCAAAGTGCTAAAACTCTGGTAACTTTTCCTTATAAATTTGTATGCTCCTCCTACATTTTTTATTTTTCTATTTTTTTTTGCGACCTCCTATATATAGTCTCGAACTTGTTATTTATTTCAGTGTTCTGAGGATGTCATTAGACGAAAGCGCTTGAGCACCATTCTGTGTTTTCTTGTTCCTTTACCGGTTTTGGAGGATTTTTCTGTAGTTTTGACAGATAATATCCAATAGGAATTTTTTATAAGTTAAACTTGGACAGTGGCCTGGAAACTCACCCGATTCAAATCTGTGCGAAAATCTGGGTATTCGAAGAGGCCAAAACTGAAATGCGAGAGAAACGTCAGCCAGAATTTTTTATCAAGTTAGTCTTAACTTCCAACTATTCATTTTAAAATCTCTAAATGAATCGTGAATTATCTTGCCATATTTTGCCTTATGATTCACGATCTGAACCGACTTCCAAAATAAGGATCAATGAAAGAAAGCCACCCCCAAAAGTTTAGTAAACAATACCACCCTAAAAAATTATCAAGTAACAATGTCACCCCTCTAAAATTACTAAAGTAAAGAATGTAAGTAAAAACACCTTCATGAGAAATTGTTTATTATTTATTAATAAGGAATAATATTAAGTAAAAAAAATTGTATTTACGGAGAATGACATTAAAATTTATAAATGTCACAAATATGTTCAGTGTTCGTAGTTTTAAAGAAACTATTTTCAAAGTAACGATCTTGTCACATCATCGAATATTTTAACGAAAATATCATGACTTAACCTAACCAATTGTCAAGGGCGTACAGTTGATCTAACCGGGAAAAAAGAAATTGCTGGGGGAAAAGGAATAAGGGAACAATGAAAGAAAGCCACCCCCGGAGCCCCGACCGTTTAAGGGTGGCTTTCTTTCATTAATCCCAAAATAATAATTAATCAGCGAATAGGGACAGAAATTGGCACAGCATTCAGGCCAGACCAAATGTTGTGGTTCATTACGGTAACTCCTGAATTATTATTATTATTATTATTTACATCGAGAGTCAAACCCCCGATCTCAGTGCCTTCACTTCGTTTATAAGGAAACTGTGTTACCCACTGAACTACGAACTCTGGCTTGGCGGCTGTCCTAATGCATCGATTTGGCCGTAGTTCCCCTGCCGCATGTTACTGTCATGTTAGTCACGACTGCAGTATAATGTTCATTAAGTTGTGCAGTTCTTCAACCAGATTTTTGCCAATTACTACTATTGATTGAAAAACCTTAAATCGAACCACATACTTAGAGGAGCGCATTATATAGACTACCAAATAAGGAATCGCTACGCACGCAACAATAATGTTTGGGGGTCGACTAATATCCTTCGTAAATTACATACACGCTAATAAATATGGCTGAACTTCCTTCATAAATTATACAGCCATGTTGCAGACAGAACGCCTACTTTTAATTAATTAATTTGTATATATTAATTTGATGCAAATCCACAAAATGAAAAAAAATTATTTAAGATCTTTCGTGTACTCAACAATACACCTCGTCAGGGTTTGCATTATTCATTCATTTCAGGTGTTTGTGAAATTTATCCCATATATTAATACATATAGATTTTACACACATTTATAGATAAATTTTACACATATAAAAAGTAAATATTATATAAACTATACCTGTAGCCCTAACTCTTATCTAGTAACTATAAAAAGTGAAAAAGTACTAAAAGGACTTAAATCTTAACTTATTTGAAAGTATATATTAAAATAAGACTTCATACGAAATAAGTAAATCCAAATAAGTAAATCAACAGTTTACTGTAGATTATGAAGCTATATTTTTTGGACAAATGTCCACATAGGTTGGGTTACGATAAGTTCATAGTATGTCCCTAAAATGCTTAGTTTGTTAAAAAAGATTCAGTCTAAAATTTGATTATTTTCTAGTTTAGATTGTGGATAATTTAAGAACGAGGTTAATCTTAAGGAGATGTTATCACATGAATTTCGAAAAAATAACTTGACTGTAATCTATGATACATAACTTTTTTTCAAGATTACCGGTTTTTGTGGAAATACGAGTCAGAAGCAAGTTATTGCAGGTGATGACATTTCCTCAAGAATGAAACCATTTAATACAAATAATGCAAAAGAATAAAAAATCACGTATGCTCCAAACTACAGAAATTGCTCTTATTTTATAGTGTTTAAAGGTTAACCAAAGGTTACCTATACCTAACGAGTCCACGGTCGCATTTTAACATGCAAATAATTCAGCTCGGAGACAGAGCCCATTAATTAATAATTAACCTATTACTAAATTATTATGACCTCCCAATTTTAACAACTGTTCTTACCTTTTATGGAGTATACATACGATTTCTCTAGAAATGCTTCAAACTTGTATAATTATCGACTTAGGACAACCTAATGTATTGTAGGCCCAGATACCGTAGTAGTCAAAAGCCTATCTAGGCCTACAAGCTAGCTTCTGTGAGCTGTGCGTAATGCTTCCCATTATTACTGTTAATTTTATTTAGTTCTTAAGAAACTATTAAGAGTATTTTAATATTTAATACATTAAGGCTTAAATATTCCTGTAGGCTTTTGACCAATTGGGTAACTAAGCTAGGTTGTCCTAATTATAGGCTAACACCCACTCACGCCGAATTGATGGAAAATCATATTTTTTACCATTTTTATGTATTTTATACTTCCTTCAACATTTTTCATAATTTAAATCATGCTTCACTGCCTTAAATTGTAAATACACAAACAGTTCATACTCGTCCTCCAAAAGTTTTTACAAGTTATTACTTAATATTGACAAAGAAACACCTTACCACGAACACGCACACCAATTACGTCTGTCTCACATGATATGCAATGTACGAATAATCGATACATAATTGAATGACGTATGTGCACAGCTTTGTAATTGAAAGAAATACCTATGACGTCATTACATCAGTTGCATCATGAGTGTGGGCGGACTATCACCGACTGACTCCTCTCTGGATAGTGAAGTTTTCTCCAATGGCTTTGGATATGAAAATCAAATTTTGATGGCTAAATTATTTTATAAAGTTATTTGGCTTTTGCTCAGTTAACAAACGTGTATGAAACTTTTTACAAGCGTAGACTGACTAGATATAGGTAGACTTTGGTTAACCGATTGTTCTTAACTGGTGGGTATGTGAACTTCGGTTAAACGTATAACAATGTAATTGAACCTCATTAGTTTAACTAAAACCATACGGCACCGGCTGGCTCTTCTAACCACAGTAACTAACTTTAGCACAAATTAAATAAAGTTCTCACAAAGCACAGTACGCATTTAAGCCGAAACAAACTGAAACTTAACATTCCCTTATCTAGACTGGAAAAGCAGAAAATAATGCAATGTCACTCACCCTAGGAACAAATTGGAATCATAACTCAGGCAGTTAATTCCTTAGAATTTACAGAAAGTTAAAATTTAAGCCGTCATCTATTGGGAAGTTTTTGTTTTTTGCTTTGTTTTTTAAGCCTGCTACACCCGCTATCCATGGTAAATATCACTTTCTAATGAATAAAATTTGGCTGTCCGTTTACTTCATTTTGTAAACAAGTGATTACACAAATCGAAGAAACAGTGTGATTGGCTTAGGTCTCTAGCACATAGGCCAATAAGGAGTGGTTGTACGTTCGCACATCTGTGTTGTTTAATTTTTAGAGACAGACAATGTGAGTAGCAGCTTCGAAAACTATTTTGGTAGCAAGCATAAACGGCTACCCATAGTTAGCATAATAAAATGGTTTGACTATGTTTACTATGGGTAACCAGTCTAGAACCTAAATATATTCCACTGCAAAACTGAGAATAAGTTATCGGAACACAATTTTCAAACAGCCGCCAGATTAAGACTTTCCAATCAATTGTACCCATTAATAAATCCATACACAAAAATAAGTATAAAATAACCACACAGTTTACTTAGAGGTGGAAATAATAATATTGTTTGGAGTCGCTTAACTGCCTTCATAACAGTAAAGATCGTGGCGGAAGGGACTTACAACATTACGTGTATTCGAACCACGGGTCGCTACATAATCTGGACGCAGAGTAGACGGTCTCCCATCCAACTACTACTACGTATAAAATTTAAATTGGGTGGGAATTGCTAAACGACACATCTTCCCCTCTTTCCTCTGCGTTCCATCTCAGTTGTCCTACTGCAAAGTCGTGTAACTATTCCACGAATCTACGCCTCCACTTCAGTACTTCACCCGCTTTATCTTATCTTTTTTCTTACTTTGTCACTCGTAATCGTTAAATCTCTTAAGGACCATTACGGCACTCTCAGAAACGTCTTCTGGACCCACATCAAATGTCATCCCTTTTCATTAAAGCTGGCACTGTACAGCCGTGACGATAATAACGTTTGGGGCTGTTTAACTTCCTTTATAACGGTGAGTCACGTGACGAAGGGGGTCAACCACCTTCAGGAGGGATCCGAGCCATCTACGGGTCGCTACATAAATTTGAACTGAGGAGGTAGTCTCCCATCCACCTACTGAACAGCTTAACCTCACTGATCTAACGGGAAGCGGTGCTGCAACGTGGTCCTATCCGCGATAGATTATCGTGTTACCTCATTGCCAGATATGATAATGTCCGAGTATGTTTCAGCCGCTACCATGAAACATGTCTGAAATTGAAAAATGGCTCCAACCAAGTAAAAAGGAAACCCCAGCAAAGAACTTTTTCCAAATCGTCATTCTTTAGAGGGCTAAAGACATCCGACGATGTAACAAAATCGACGAGTTATTGTGGGTTAAATCGTTAGGTTGCACTACGTTAGGTTAGATTGTTGGGTTTTTAGTGTCGATGCTATATCCCATCGACCAAATGAGTAGAGGTCCTTTGCCAGCGCCCGTGGTGATACTAAGGTCGAGGGTTCGACTCTAATGGTGCTGGTAGTAATAGTAATAATTTGGGAGTTGGCGTAATGAGGTATATTAATCTGGCCTAAGTTCTATAGCAGTTTCTGAACCTCCTGAATAATTATTATTATTATTAAGTCCTCTTTTAACCCACGTTGAAGTAACCACCAATGAGTGGTATGACCCTCGACGCTGAAGAAGGAATGGAAATAAAGTTTAATTTATTGACGTGTTTATTGTCTTGTGATACATAAGTGAGAGAGAGAAACACTCGCAATTTACACATTAATACACAACAACCGTTAAAATTAACCCCGGACAATAACATAATTCTTAAACAATATACAGCTAGGATTAAAAAAAAAACAACCTTTTTAATTAAGACAGCGAACAAAGGTATTTTCTTCGTCAATATTTGTTTCGTTCTATCTATTCTGAGGAATCTCTGTACAGTTTTTTTTTTTTTTAATTCACCTTTTATAAATTGTTCAGAATTGATCATAAAGGCATGATGAGTAAACTTCTTTGATCATTAAAACCGAAATCTACGATTCGTATCTTAATTTGATCATTTTTTTTTTGGTTCTTTTTATTTTTATAAATATTAAGGAATGGTTAAGTTCAGAGAAAGATTTTTATTATATATAATAATAATAACTATTCCTATCGTGGCGTATACATTCTAAGAATAATACACACTATTAAATTCAAAAGATTATAAATCACATTTGATAGAAAATGTAAAATTAATACGATTATTTCCTGATACAAACACACACACACAACTTACTCCAGTGTGTGAACCTGACAAAGTTCCTGCAAAAACCCCGAGAAGAAAACAACATGACTTAAGTAGACTTATATACAGAATGAAGGTCTAGCTACAACCTTCACATGCCTGTTACCTAAAAGGGAGATTATCACTATATTATATTAACCTCACAGTGTCGCGAAGTCTTCCATTCACACCTCTTTCGGAACTTATGGCTACAACCTGCGTGGTCAAAGATGTAATAGAAAATGAGTCTGTTCAAACAAATTCTTTATTACATTAATTATCTAAGGAAAAAATATTTGATCATTTTATCTAATACTACTTAAATGTTATTTACAAGTATTGTTCAGTGTTAACACTGTAATTCAGAAAGATATATATTGTACCATTTATTGAAATATGGAATATACATATATATATATATATGTATGTATGTATGCATGTATGTATATATATTTACATTATCTAAATATACATCTTCGTTTCCTTAACTGGCACTCTTAAGAAAGGATTCAAAGTTTAACAATGAGGATGGAAAAAATACCATTAATTTAATCAAATTAAAAATAAAAAATTACCACAAAAAATTCAACCAAGGTTAACTGCCAAATGTCCGAGATTTCAGGATTTTTCTTTTAAGGCAAATTTAGATATAATACTGCAAGAAAGGTGTCATTGGAAAGATGAAGTGAAGTGTTTTGATATAAAAAAAAAAAAAAAAATAAGAAACTGTCAACAAAAACTGCGAGGACTTTTTAACACGATTTAAAATTTACTTAAAAATATATTTGAATCATAATAAAATATTAAAATAAATAAAATAGTAATAAAATTAAGATTCTAACTGGTTAATGAATATTAAAAAAATTTTATTGGCTTATAAATGTTGTGATTCAAAGGATAGACAGTTGAATCATTTGTCCCAAGTTATCTTAGTGAGAGAACAGTGCATTTAGAACGCAATGTTCTTTGATAAAATAATTAGCTTGGTCCCTAGGTCCCAAAAATGGTTGTAAATAAATAGCAGAAAACAAGCAATACATATATATTTCACTGTACGGAATGCTACAAAACAAAATCAAATCATAGTAGTAGTAGTAGTAGTATAGTAGTAGTGTGTAAGTTCTAACAGCACCAATAACAAGGTAAGAATCGGCTGATTTTAAATATCAAAACTGTTATTCTGTAATCCTATCTATCCTAATTTCCTGAAAAGAGAAAATGAACGATGCCTGGAACTTAAAATTAAGAATTTGAGAAATGTCACTTATGCACCCTTGAATTGTCTTTTGTAAAAGGGTAGAAGAACATTTACTATTTAGACTTCTTCTATTTCACAGGAGCTGGATATGTTGGTGCGTTCCCTTGACCGCTCGCCACCCAGGAGTTAAACACGTCTCTGCAACAGAAGCAGATTTTAGTTGGCTTAAAAGTACGTCACAGGATCGTGCCACGGGGCTTTACAATCACTTCTTCTCTTAACGTCTATATAACACGAATGAAGCGCGTGATGCAGTCAAATTACCTGCAGTGCGACACGACGCATTCGTTAGAGCAATACTCGTCTTCCCATTCGGGGTTGTGAACGGCAGGATTCGTGCATCCGGCCCGGATACACGATCCCCCGCTACAAGGGGGAAGCCCATTGGGTCCGGAAGTGGGATGGCCCCCTCCTTGATTAGACCCATGCTGCTGCTGCTGCACAGAGTGATGTCCCTGGTGCTGAGGCGAGGTTTGCTGTTGATGGGAATTAGCCTGCTGTGGCGGTTGCTGTTGAGACTGTTGCTGTTGTTGTTGTTGCTGCTGTTGTTGTTGTTGCTGCTGCTGCTGCTGCTGTTGCTGTTGTTGTTGTTGTTGCTGCTGCTGGTTTGGTTGTTGTGTGGGTTTGTGAATGGTATGAGCACCCGGAGAACCCACATCGCTGCCCATACTCGAAACAGGACTTCCAAGGGAAGGATTACTCTGCAATACCAAATAATGTAATGTAAATAGACTGACAATCACGTGACACACCTCCATTAACCTTTCATGCTACCAATCTCTCTCCAAGACCTTTGTTTTCCTTTAATGACTATTAAGTTTTCCAACCTTAGAACCTCGAATACTGCCTCTATAAGACACTACTCTCGACCAAATATTCTACAATGAACACTTTGGATTAAAAGGAAAGTGGTGATTGTAGAAAGAATTACTCATCACTTTCATCACATTAACTTTTGCCTACGTGAATCTATTTCATTCTAACCTTTCGAACGAACACCGATCAAATTACCTGAGTTATATACGGCGACGTAGGAGGAACTGAGCTCATGGGGTTCAAGTGTGATGGAGTGGGAGTGCCGGGCTGATGGGGTACTGGTGAAGGTCCTGTCTGGCCCTGAGGACCCATGGAGGTCGGGTTCATAGCTGGAATGGGACCGTGGGTCATCATGGAAGGTGCGGAGGGAGGCATGGGTTGAGACATAGGGGGATTCATTAGTGATTGTTGGCCTCCTTCCGGAGTCATGAGAGAGCTAAGCAGGGGAGACTTCTTCGCTAGGGGGGATAACTGGGGGGAAGAATGTCCTTGGGGATGTGGGGGCAGCGGTCCAGCATTGGTGGAGGCGGGAAACCCGTACGGTGGATTGGAACCGAAAGGAGGATACGCTTGGCCGGGTCCTCCGAACATCTGCTCTCCTTCGCCTCCCTGCTACGGAAAGAGGAACCGAATCAATCACCTCATCAGGAATTTACAGAAATCTAAAGCGCGAAGTCTCGCCAAGAGCCACAGTCAAGAATCGCTCACCAAAGCAATCCTTACTCACCTTAGAGACGAGACTGGCCCTGTAAGCGGCGAGGGCTTTCAAGTACTCCTTTTTGGCTGCCTCAGTCTTCTTCTTGTAGACGTTCTTGTTATCCGCGTCAAGGGCGTCCCACATGGACGCGACGATCTTCGAAACCTCGCCGAAGGAGGCGTTCGGGTTCTGCCCTTTGATTGCCGCCTGCGTGTCGCGGA
The DNA here is from genome assembly GCA_023014485.1 of Bathynomus jamesi. Lineage (NCBI taxonomy): Eukaryota > Metazoa > Arthropoda > Malacostraca > Isopoda > Cirolanidae > Bathynomus > Bathynomus jamesi. Next base: position 29,651 of record JAJOZX010004771.1, on the reverse strand, counting down.
AAAAGAGAGCGTACGCGGAAACCGGCCTGAAAGAGAACCAGGAGAGAGAGCGGCGTCAGAAGTAGTAAAGTTCCAAGATTTAGTCCAGAACCCGTGAGAAGCTTCACTTCGCTCTAAACTGATTGATCATAGTACCAGTCATTAATATAACACTAGGAACGATTTTCAATCAACAGATAAAATCTTCCGAAGTAAACGCAAAGTTACACGAAGTGTTACACAAAACTAAGTAACGGCCTCACGTATGAAAACATATAAACACACGCAAGGAGCGCCCTTCTTAAAAATTCCTACATTATGTAGGCCTATTGAATATAAATTTTCTCCCCGATATTAAAAAGTTTCAATAGGGTTATTACGAAAAATAACGAATTTTATTGCTCAAAATTCAATTAAACTATCGCTCGTTTTGTAAGCCCAACTAATCTAATTCGGAATCGCGTCACAAAGGAGCAGACGAGGAAGAAAAATGTGGGGAATTTCAAATTGTTTCGTACATTCTTTTCCATTTCATACACAATCGAAGTCCGCCATTTTTTTTTTTTTTTTTTCCATATCAGAATCATTTCCACTACAATTTTTTTAAAGGCTGAACTCCGGAAGCGGGGGGCAAAAAAAGGGGGTGGGGAATTATGTTTAATAATCATTAAACTACTTCTTTTTTATTTACTAATTATTTGCGTTAATTAATTGTTTTGGTTAACGAGGTTTCTTTTCATCAAAAATTTTATTTATGACGAAGATTAATCGATTTCAGCTATTTGTGGTTTCTCTCTTACTCTATTATAAGTTACAAAAAGATTATATATATATATAAAATAGTGTGTGTGTGTGTGTATGTGTGTGTGTGTCTAAAAGTACTTTAAGTCTCTACAGCCGGGTTAACGACATCTGATCAACTCGACATAAAATCGTTAATTTATTGCCTGGTTAAATCGAGTGGAGTTGGATTGGGTTGGGTTGGGTTGGGTTGGGTTATTTTCGATGTCGCTGGATTGACGAGATTTTTTTATGATTTTAATTTTTATTCAGCCAATTTTTTTCAAATTAAAAAGCAAAAGGCGGGAACTGCTTCATGAATCGATCCGAAACTTCTCTGTACTAAGATCTACAGGGAAAAAAAAAAAAAAACGATTCAAGTTTGTTCGAGAAAAGTCGCTGCGTTGGCGAAGTTTACCGTCATCGACTAATGACGGAGTCCTTCTAAAACTTTAAATAATTTTCGCCGCATGGAGCTACATCACAACGCGAAAGCCTCTCTACCAGTATCCGAACGAAGGGCAACACTAACGAGACCGAACTTTAATATTTTATTGGGCCACGTCGTAGCCAATGTCGTAACACCGCTTTCCGTCGTCGATCGGCGAAGTTAAGCGACATTGGGTCTAGGTAGCGTTTGGATGGGAGGACCACCGTCCTCCTCCGTGATTCGGATCTCGCGTGAAGCCGTAGTAGGTCCCCCTCGTCATACGACTTTAGATGTTGCGAAGGAGGTTAAACCCCATCATCATTATAATATCTCGTATCTTCTTCATTTGAAGATCTTGATTTGGAAAGCCTAAACTGCGCCAATAATTTAGGGAAACACGGCTAATCCACTCTTCTTTATATTCATATCAACGATGTATACCGTATAAACTATTTCAGAATGAACATACAGCAAGTGTGTGTGTGTGTGTGTGTGTGTGTGTGTGTGTGTGTGCACAATGCTCAGAATGTCAAGTTGGAGCGGGTTGCCAACTCGATGTCAGGCTTTCCAAGTATTTGCCACCTAAACCAATTTTCATGCATAGTACTACCGAGTGTAAATAAACGAGATCAATACAGTTTACTACAAAGAATCGAACCTTCAATCAATCCAATTTAGTTGAACCAATCAGCAAGATTTGCACAAATGTCTGAAAATATCATGAGCCAAATGTGGCTGAAGATATTTTCCGATACATTCATCCTTCCCCGCCCGCCTTCCCGCGTCTCTCTTTTTTAATCAATTCTAAATTGTTTCGAATGCCCAAGTTTATATCCGCGCCCGACTAATGATGATACTCGGGGGTCGCTTAACCTCCTTCCTGACGGAGGGGGACCTACACCTTCACGCGCGACCCGAACCATCTAAGTAAGGGTCGCTACATCGTGTGGACGCGAAGGACGCTCCCAATTCCACTACTTCCCAGACCTAATGCCGCTTAACTTCGCTAATCTAACGGAAAGCGGTATAGCGACACGCTCACGACGTATTACTTTCCTTTCGACCAAAGTTGGCCAAAGTAACTGCGCGCACAATTTCATGTAATTTTATTTCCTACCAGTATTCAAATAACTTCAGTAGTTTTCAATAAATGTTATATCGTCCTCTCTTAATATTATCCAGCTGTACTATAAACGAATACAGTTATCTACAGTTTGTTATAAAATGTTCCACCTAATTTTTTGTAAATTATATATATATGGTACACACAGACCGTGCATGGAACAAGGAACTCTCCTGGGAAAATTAAATCCACTATCGTCCAAATAAGTAATGGTAAGTGACAAACACTATAGTTTTTTTTCCATGATGTTAGCCCGACGTGGGCAACGGGTCACTCGCAAAGAGGGCGCAAAAATAGTTTCCCTCACCAGCTATCTGCAAAGCAGATAGGAACCAGCTTTGGGACAGGATCCTATCTGCTAGGCGGGTAGCTGGTGAGGGAAGCTATATTTTTGGGCCCTCTTTGCGAGTGACCGGTTGCCCACGTCGAGCTAACAACATGAAAAAGAAAAAACTATAGTGTTTGTCATTTATCATTACTTATTCGGACTATAGTGGATTTAATTTTCCCAGAAGAGTTCCTTGTTCCATGCACGGTCTGTGTGTACCATGAAAAAACCTCAGGAGACCACTCTGAGTTCAATGCCATATATATATATATATATATACACAGTACGTACGTATATATATATATATATATATATATATATATATATATATATATATATATATATATATATATATATATGTATGTATGTATGTATATATATATATATATACGTACGTACTGTATATATATATATATATATATATATATATATAAAGCCAAAATATAGGAATGTTTACACATCTTTCTGCACATTTTCTTTCACTCCATACACACAAAACTTTAAAGCAACTAAGCTCAATGGAATGATACTGTTATATCCTCCTTACATTTGGCAACATCTTTTAATTTTTATATTAATCAATAACTCTTTAGCTCAAATAATTACAAAACTCTACAGATGTTGTAAGGGTTAATAAAAATATAGTTTTACGATAGTGAAGCCCTTACTTTTAAGACTACCTGTAAACAATCTGTATTCTAAAAGTTGATACGATATATATATATATATATATATATATATATATATATATATATATATATATATACAGGGTGTCCCGTAAGTCTGGACCCATAGGGATTTATAATATATTTTTTATTATGTTGCAGGTAAACCATGTCACTGACTAGAGAGGAGAGAGTTCAAGTTTGTGGGGCCACTTGAAAGCCAAAGTGTACGAGGTCAAAATTCAGAACATTTTCCACCTTAAAGCACGCATTGTGGAGGCGTGTCAAGAAATTTCTGCGACTGTGATTCAGAAAGTGCTGTCGCAGTGGAGATTGCGTCTTGAACTATGTGTGCGACACAACGGCGGACACTTTGAACAGATTATGTAATAAATTTTTGGACTATTTTGTAATTTTATTAATTTTGCCCTATGGGTCCAGACTTACGGGACACCCTGTATATACAGTATGTATATACGAGTCGCGGGACAGGTACTAAGAACGTTCACACGAAGGGACAAGATAGTAATGATTTTCCTGCTGACAACACTGATCATAACAAAACTTGAATACTGCTCAGTTTTAATGTCCTCACATAAAAAGGAAGAAATTAATAAAGTAGAAGAAACGCACACACATTTCACAGCCAAAATCGATGGCTGCAAAGAACTCAACTACTGGGAAAGACTACGTAAACTAAATCTGCGCTCCCTGGAAAGAAGGAGAGAAAAGTACACCATAATCTACATATGGAAAATGATCGAAAAACTGGTACCAAACCTCAAACTAAACCCAATTACCATCCAAACAACGCTGAAAAATAGGAAAGGTAGAATGTGTAGTGTTCCCAAATTAAAGGCCCGACAAGGGACCTCTTCAACACTGAAGGAAAATAGCTTGGTTGTCGGGGAGCCAAGACTTAAACCAGCTTCCAAAGGACCTCAGAAACGTTACAGGTGTCAAAGTTTAAGTCTTCAAAAGAAAACTAGATGCCTGGCTCAGGACGGTACCAGATGAGCCGGGTGTACCTGGCTATGTGCGGTGGAGAACGCAAGAGAGCAACTCGCTCCTCCACCAAGCCAGGCCTAAAGGTGGGGCCACCAGCTTGACCATCGTGTGAAGATATATACATATATTAGTGGTGCACCGATTAATCGGTATCGGCACCTGGCATGCCGATATTAGGAAAATACCTTGCATGGCCGATTAATCGGCATGCCAGGTGCCGATACCGATTAATCGGTGCACCACTAATATATATATATATATATATATATATATATATATATATATATACAAAAGTTTCAGAAACCACTGATGATTTTTAAAAAATAACAAATACAAAAAAATCCAACAATAATTGACATGGTGCACTTCACACAACCCGTTCATTTACACCAGCTAACAAGCGACCGCTCTTAAAAACGTTCAGAAACGTAATCGTCGGACACTAGTGGGTGCCAATTCTCTCTGTGGCATCCATCAGGAAACCATTTCACCGGATCGACCTTTGCCTTTTCGCGACATGTTATAAGAGGATAATTCACGATATAATCCACACCCACAAGCCCCCACTCAACCTTCACTCTTACTCACACTCGTCTCCTCTTTCAATTAAACTGATGACGGGGCTACGCGGATCCCTCATTCACCCCACCCACCCACCTAACACACACACACAAAAACCAGTCTCATTTCCCGAATAAACAAAAACGCATACCACAATGCTTTTAAACAACAAATCTTTTCACTTTTGTTATACATAAATCTTCAATCCATACGTAATAATTATATACATACATACATACACACACACACACACATATATATATATATATATATATATATATACTGTGAAATTTGTAATTTAAATGCCTTAACAAACGGAATATTTTAACCCTGTTCCCGAAATTACATTTCACAAAATAATTACTGAAAAGTAACTGAACGAACAATTGTCGCAAATATTCAGATTTCCGATTCTGTGAACGAAAACTTCTGCAACTAATTACATTCCCTTCGTCCAAAAATAAAATACAGTGCGAGGAATATTCTTCTGCATTAGAATATATATTAAAATTGATGATGAAGACCATTTTTCAAATACTGTACATGTATATACGTATTGAATTTATGACAAACTAGGCTCGTATTTCTGCTAATTTCATATTACGGTATTATAGTATATATATACACATGTACATACAGACATACATAGATACATATAAGGGAAGGAGGGCGCGTCAAACGTACAAAGGCAATGATGTCGTTAACAATATGACTCCGTTAATCTATCAGTACTACGGTTTACTATTACCTCTTACTACGAGTTCTATTACTTTATAATATTTGTATACGAAGTGTTTATAGTGAAGAGCGTTCTAAAAGCCTTAAAATGTCTCGTTGTAATGGAATTTGGACCAGAGGGAATTGCAGTTCTCTCGAGATAAATTAAAAACGGAGCGCGGCCTACGAGTGTAGTAGGGCTTTTGCGCCTCAAGACTAGAAGCAATTCCATTAATTTCTCCGTTAAAGTCACTGTTAACGTACAAACACGTCCCCCTCCCCACGTTGAAAAAAGAAATGAAGATTTGTTAAACTTTTCAAACGCGCTTCGACCAAACGTTTTTAGACAGAATTGGGAGGAGAGAAAATTTTCTGAAGAGCTTCTAAATGGACACAAAGAGAAGATTCATTTAACCCTTTTGTACACCTTCCTCTCCAACAAAACATTATAGCAAATGCGACATTCTGACCCTTCTAGAAGGTCAACAACTGTTTACCTTCGCCTCGAACAAACGTATCACACGACACGCTCAATAAGTTGAAAAGGAAATCCAAATCCATTCACTCTCTCAATTCAAAATTAAAAATTACGAGTAAAGCACCGTAAAATTTTTGCAAGTTCTCGCGCGTAAATCAAAACGCACCAGAAATGTTTTGCCTAAATAAAAACTTTTGAGTGCAAATTTTCTTCTCAGACGTCCATAAAGGAGAATCTCTCATCCCGGTTCCTTCCAAATAATGCTCATATGTCAAGTCTACGAATGTCAAATTAAATTAAGAGAAAAAGACCTCAGGTATGCTAGTTCGACACTTCCTAAACCGGGAGAAGTGTGTATCTAAAATGGCACGCGCGCGCGCGTGTGTGTGTGTGTGTGTGTGTGTGTAAACTGAGGCTGAGTGTACTGTGGCGATAAAATATTTCAAATTTTCCATGCTAATGAGCAAATTTTCAAACGCGGCAATTATATGAAAAAAAAAAAAATAAAATAAATAAAATAGTACCCTCTGCACGATAATTAGTATGTGCAAAATGCGTTCCAAATAAATGGTTCCTTCACACGAAATACAAAAAAACACGTACATGAACGCAGGAATGCGTGTGTGTAAAGTTTACGAGTCCGCAGACTGCAAATCTTTACGGACGAAGAGTACACCGTAATTTAAGTTACACGGAATGAACGGGGTATCATTATGGGTACAGAAACAACACCAGAGGTCAATTCCTTTTTCAGTAACATTCACATCATTTTAAATTCCAGCTCGAATGACGATGAATATTGCCGCACACCGACCACCATCCTGAAACCTTTACCCGCCACACGATCCAACTTGTCTCTGCAAAAATACATCTTCCATTCGCCTATACTCGCAATCCAAATCTGTTCGCTTGGTATATGAAAATCGTACCTTAACACACACACACACGCTTTTCTATACTTGTACCGGCAAAATCTTGAAAATTTTACTATATAATCCAAACCGCATCCGAAAACAGTTTTTTACCCGTAGATACCCGCAATCCAAATACGCTAATCGTAATCCTAGCTTAACCGCTAAACAATTTAACATCTTATTCGTATCCACCAGAACTCCGACGTTCTGGGCGGGTAAGGGGAGTGGACAGTTTCCAAAATGTCTAATCCCAAAATTTGCAGTGGATGGTGGGAAAAAAAAAAAAAAAAAAATTTAGCCAACATTCAAAAACTTGAGAGAAGTCATTCCAAAAGTAGAAAAGTTTCGCTTAACAATTTACTAAATTTAATGAAATGTGATACCCATCAAAAGCTCAAATTCAATCACCATTTATGAAACGCGGACCCTAAATATCTAGCATGGAATTCCCAGAATTAGGCCTAAGGGATAACGGGGTGGGGGGGTGAAGGTCCTAAGAAAAATGTTGGCTAAAGAAGGAAGGAGAAATATTAAGGAGAATTGCCGATTAAATCTTAACAGTTTAGCTTTATTTCAAAGGGGAGAAAGCAGTTAAGAGTGAGGGGAAGGTGAGGGGGAAGATGAAGAGATGAAAGAAACTGCTTTTCGAATACGCAACTCCGCCGTCGACTCGCTCGGATCTGAATTTTAGAGACGAGGAAAAAAAAAATTGAACAATATGATATTATACTGTACAGATCCTGATTTAGATATTCAAACGGTACGACTTGCTTCATGATTAAAAAAAACCAAAAAAAAACCAGCACTTTCTCTATATAACTATTCGTAAGTTTGTAAAACTGAATACAAATCTTAAAAGCTTCGCGTAACGATGTAGGGAAACTTATCCCCGCATTAACTAGCAATTTAAAGAAGCAGGTTCAAAATTTAGTAATTTTTTCTTAACAATACCTTAAGGCAAGGAACAGCAAATTAAAACTTTTCTTATTTTTTATATCAAATATTTATATTTACGAGGAAAAGATGTCCTCGCAACAGGTAGACTTAACTAAGTTTATTTAAAAGCTATCCTCAACTACTCTTGTCTCCAAATCCAGGCAAAAACTTCAACTCTTTACGAAGCACCGGTTTCTTTACGTTCTTTTTGTCACTAACTTTTTACTTCACTCCAAAGATGTTCTTTACTTACAATTTGGGAGAAACAACATTCATAACAGTTGACAGCTACACATATTCTCAAAAAGCTTTTACCTCAAATAAATTCCGCGGTACGAAAGAATTTTTTTTTTTAAATATGCACACATATACATACACACACACACACACACAAAAAAAGTGGTTGTTTCATTTTAAGATAATTACCTTCTGCGTTAAATTTATTTTCTTTAGTTACCTGAAGTCTGTTCTTGAGAAGAATTTCTCTTTAACTTCAGAACAAATTATCTTTAAGTTAAGGAAAAAAAAATTTTTTTATACCCAAAAATTAATTCGGTAATTAAATATATAAATAATTATTAGCGATTAATTTACCTATTACAAAAATGTAAACAAATAAATACCTAAACATAAAACAAAGAAATATCTAAAAATAAAATATTCTCCATCTAAAATACGGTGGTCAGATCGTCGGTGTATTTGAAAAAGGTGTTCGCGTTAATATTCGAAAGAAGAAAAACTATATAACGAATAACAAAAGATCGTATACTTTTTTATTTTTGGAGCACAACTGTTTAACTGAGTGACTTCGTATAGAGTCTTACATCGATCAAGGCTGTCTTGGGGGGGGGGGGGGGGGGGGCATTATTATTAGTCTCTCAATATTAATCTCAGTAAATTACAAATTTATTTACCTCACGATACGTTTAAAAAAAAATGCCATTCAATAACGGGCGTGAAATGAAAGTAGAGTAATTTTTAGAATGTTACGAACGTTCATCAGTAAATGCGTAGTCGATTCATTTACGTGGATTAAGAAAACAAGTTGAGAGCTTATTTGAGTCAATAAAACAAAGTCATTGAAATCTAATTTATTCCGTTTGCGGGAATGTAGTGGGGCCAAAATAGTGATATGGCGAATGGCGGCGGGCCCCGATAATGAACTGCCGTTGGGTGCCCCCACCCCACCTTCAAAAGGTGACCTAATGATCACTACATTTCCTCCGCGCGAAACGAATGAATCCTGAAAAACACTAATAATGAAAATGGCGACAGGATTAATTCTGAAGAATGAAGTATCGCTCGAACGAAGCAACGATATTTGGGGAAAGTGCCGCGATAATTGGTCAGATATGCAAATGGAATGTTTCGGAGACGAACTTTATTCCCAAGGGGAAAACACACCTTGGAACAGATGGGGGAAAGAGAGGGTGAGGGAAGGGTGTAAGGGGGGGGGGGGGAGAAAGAGAGAGAGAGAGAGAGAGAAAACAAATGAAGGGGGGAGAATAATAGATGTTTACAAGAGCCACTGTAAATGGGATCAGAATGAAACCATAATTGAACACAATATATTTCGCGCACGTTTTCCCGAAGAAGGAAAACTTTAGTTTCAATTATTTATTACTTTCGAAAAATTAAAAAAACAAAACAAAACTGTTTGATCTCGTTTTCAACGCGTTTGAAAACGATACTAAAAGAGTAACATACGCTCTGGGAAGTCCTAAACAAAGTTATTCTCTATTACGCATGCCAAATGTATGACGTAGTTAAATGATAGAAATCTGTATATATATATATATATATATATATATATATATATATATATATATATATATGGCAGCGTCTAACTAAACCCTTAACTCCACGATTTTTTCCCCCTATATATCAAAGCTGATATATCATAATGATCATGAGCGACAGAGGATGCTAAATACAGGGTTAACACGAGAACAATATCGTATTAGCACTAAATAACTATATATATAAATATATCCGTAGATACAGGGGTTAAGGCGAGTTCCATGGTACTTAAAATCTTATCGAGTGGTGCCGTTCCATTTCGCAGTGACGTATAAAGTCTGCGTCAGTGATAAGCGCTCGAATAATAAACACACAAATGTTAATGTTTTCTTATTTAAATTTTTAATGGCGGTAACTGCAGCGCTTCTGGAATGGGGACCAACACGCGACTTTATACTCTACATCTAGCAAACGACGCATAAATGCGAGAATAGGCTTTACTATTTCATTTCAATTACCTTTCCAATTATAAGACAAAATAGGAGTAACTATAAACTTTATTACCGACGCTAAATAGATCTGATCAAGGTGAAAGCACCAATATACATATCATTTAAAACCGTGCCGGAGAAAAGGAGTCGGTGGAGAAACGAGCGAGCCGAGGGAATTCGGTCTGTAATGTAAAAGGGCGTAAGGGTGCTAATCCCCCCCCTTGGAGGGAGCGCGGCTTAAGGGGAATATTCGCGAGTGATGAGATATGAAAAGGAAGGCCGGGCTCAGGCGCGTCGCCGGCGTATTAGACGGGAGCAAGCCGTTTCCTTCGCTTTTATCTCAGCAACGGCAACTAAACACTTCCTGACGAAGTTTCTCATTTCCTTCGGCCTTTTTATCGCCGGGGGCATCACGAACGCCCTCGCCAATCGCGGACGTCCATAAGCAACGTCGCCATTTGGAAGCACCTAAACGCAAAGTCGAGTTATGAGATTTTTTTTGTTATTTCCCGCAATCTGACGGAGTCGCGGGAGGTGCTCCGTCAACCAGGTTCTATCAACGAGGTTTTGCCGCGAGGTTCAGCTTAAGAAGGACAGTCGAATTAAGACTAGAGAACCGTTAATACGCGAGCGGTGCCAACGGCGTTTGAAAAGAAGTTCTCCAGCACAAATACTTTGATCAAATGTAGATATTAGAATGCCATGAAATGCTTTACTCTCGAAAACGAAGCTTGAAAAAATTGTAAAATCTGATATAATAAATACTTTTCAACTAAAAAAAAAATAAAGAAAAAGAAGAAATGTATAATAAACTTTACTTAGCGAGAGCTTACGAAACGTCGACAATGACGATACCGTAACGCTTAACGGATAGTTCGCTTTGATCTTGGGTGAACTCTTAAAAAATTAAACCAAATTTTCTCAAGCATTCGACCAGCAAACGGGACGCAATTTCGCGAGTTCGCAAAAACCTTCGCATCGACCCTTCAGAGAACCCCTTTTACTACGATGTCGTGCGAAAGACCGAGTCGATCCGCGCCTAGTTTCGATAAACCGATCCCTCATGCAGTCATCTTATTCCACAAACCAAACCGCCGTTCCGCGCCAGAACCACCAAATTACACTCCATAAAAAAATAATAATAAAAAAGATACTTACTTTTGGGGTTCATTCGGATCCTTCTTCTTTTTGCTCTTTTTGGACACTCGGGCCTTCTTTCCTTTGGCAGGAACGGGCTCAGTGGGTACTTCCGGTGAGGGACGCTTACCCCTTGAACCCTACAACAAAGAAAAAATAAATACGCGTTTATTAAATAAATGAAATAAACGTTTCGGTAATCAGTCTTCTTTCGAAGTTATTAAACATCTATTTTAAGTATACATGAATTTAAATACACGTATCTCGAAATACGGTAATTCCCTTCTTCACTTAATTATACACTGTAAAAGAAAAAAACCTACGATACAATTATAAGGCCATTAGTCAGATTAAAAACCAGTCTCCATCAACATCTATTAACAAAAAAATAATAATAATAAAAAATATATATAAAAAAAAAAATCTAAGTTTAGCTTAAAAACAAAAAACGAAAGTTAATTTTCACCTTATAAATTAAATAGAATTTAGAAATTGGATATTTTAACTGATATTAAGTTTATTTTCATATTTTCTCCGCCAAGATATTTCCTAAATCAAATATAGATAAGGGACAAAAGTATACAGTATAAATATTTATTAAAATGCCTTAAAAAAACAACTTAAAATGACATTTAGTAAAACTATATAGTGAATGTACAGGGTGTCCACAATTTCTCGTCACCCCAGTAAAATACTAACTGATTTTTGTTTTTCTTTCAGACCCATTTGAAATGCGTGGTAGTAGCAACTATACGATTGGACAACGCGTATTCCAGAAAGGAGCCGCACCATTCAATCGGTCCTGGAAGACTGCGCGAATATTTTCAATGGTTTTGTCATTACGTGGTCGCTCATGAACCCGGGTACTAACCAATACGCGTTGTTCAATGCTGTCACGCATTTCAAATGAGTTTGAAAGAAAAAAGAAAATCAGTATTTTATTGGGATAACAAGACATTGTGGACACCCTGTATTTTAAACACGGAAAAACGGAGTATTCCAGGAAACAAAATACATCCTCAAATGTAAAATTCACGCTTGCAAGAATAAACAAATGATTTGTAAAAAAATTTTCATTTAAAAATATTTAAATGAAGAAATTTAAAAATTTTACGTAATTTTACGACCCAAAAATAACAGCCAAGTTTAAACACTGGGTTTGTTTAACCGCCTCCGTAACCTCTACAGCGGCGATTCTCGACCTTTTTGTTCTTCCGTACCCCTTCAACTCTTTCGAGGGATTTTCTGGATTTTGAGAGGCATAGAGGATTTTTACTTTCTTTACGACCGTGTGTGACTCGTGGCCGTTTGTTAATCGTATATAAAATTAAAAGGGTTATATTTTCAGGGCCCCGTCGTGTACCCCCTAAGATTCCCTCACGTACCCCCGGGGGTACGCGTACTCCAGGTTCAGAACCACCACCGTTCTATAGGGTCATATATGACGGAGAGGAGGTTCGAACCAGTACTCCACCAAGGATGAACTAGAGAGGCATCTTAATCGCTATAATCCGGAGTCCTCGCCGAGACTGCAATCCAGGACCTTTAGATCGATAGTCCCAGCGATCTACCACGATAGACTATCCTCTCAATACCATAACTGACAACGTCGTAACCTATGTCGTAACACTGCTTCGCCGTCGATCAGCGAAGTTAAGCGACACTGGGTCTTGATAGTAGTTGGGTGGGAGATAGTCTTCTACCTCCAGATTAGGTAGCGACCCATGGTTCGGATTCCACGTAAATCTGTAGATCCCCTCAGTCATATGTTGGGGGGGGGGGGGGGGGGAGTAAACCACCCCATCAAACAACCAATAATACCCTAATAAGAACGAAAATCTTACAAAATAAACTTAGAGTAGAGAAACGAAATATTGATATAATTCCGTAAAATAAGCGGATGGTTAAAAAGAGATCTACTTTTGCATAAAGTGACTTTGTAACGCGTTATGAGCGAGTATTTTATGAGTACATGGGTCTGTTCAGAACGAAGTTTTGGGAATTGTTTAGAAATTTAGTCTTAAGAGTCTCTCCCAGGTCTGTTCAGAACGAAGTTTTGGGAATTGTTTAGAAATTTAGTCTTAAGAGTCTCTCCCAGGTCTGTTCAGAACGAAGTTTTGGGAATTGTTTAGAAATTTAGTCTTAAGAGTCTCTCCCAGGTCTGTTCAGAACGAAGTTTTGGGAATTGTTTAGAAATTTAGTTTTAAGAGTCTCTCCCAGGTCTGTTCAGAACGAAGTTTTGGGAATTGTTTAGAAATTTAGTCTTAAGAGTCTCTCCCAGGTCTGTTCAGAACGAAGTTTTGGGAATTGTTTAGAAATTTAGTCTTAAGAGTCTCTCCCAGGTCTGTTCAGAACGAAGTTTTGGGAATTGTTTAGAAATTTAGTCTTAAGAGTCTCTCCCAGGTCTGTTCAGAACGAAGTTTTGGAATTGTTTAGAAATTTAGTCTTAAGAGTCTCTCCCAGGTCTGTTCAGAACGAAGTTTTGGGAATTGTTTAGAAATTTAGTCTTAAGAGTCTCTCCCAGGTCTGTTCAGAACGAAGTTTTGGGAATTGTTTAGAAATTTAGTCTTAAGAGTCTCTCCCAGGTCTGTTCAAACGAAGTTTTGGGAATTGTTTAGAAATTTAGTTTTAAGAGTCTCTCCCAGGTCTGTTCAGAACGAAGTTTTGGGAATTGTTTAGAAATTTAGTCTTAGAGTCTCTCCCAGGTCTGTTCAGAACGAAGTTTTGGGAATTGTTTAGAAATTTAGTCTTAAGAGTCTCTCCCAGGTCTGTTCAGAACGAAGTTTTGGGAATTGTTTAGAAATTTAGTCTTAAGAGTCTCTCCCAGGTCTGTTCAGAACGAATTTTGGGAATTGTTTAGAAATTTAGTCTTAAGAGTCTCTCCCAGGTCTGTTCAGAACGAAGTTTTGGGAATTGTTTAGAAATTTAGTCTTAAGAGTCTCTCCCAGGTCTGTTCAGAACGAAGTTTTGGGAATTGTTTAGAAATTTAGTCTTAAGAGTCTCTCCCAGGTCTGTTCAGAACGAAGTTTTGGGAATTGTTTAGAAATTTAGTCTTAAGAGTCTCTCCCAGGTCTGTTCAGAACGAAATTTTGGGAATTGTTTAGAAATTTAGTCTTAAGAGTCTCTCCCAGGTCTGTTCAGAACGAAGTTTTGGGAATTGTTTAGAAATTTAGTCTTAAGAGTCTCTCCCAGGTCTGTTCAGAACGAAGTTTTGGGAATTGTTTAGAAATTTAGTCTTAAGAGTCTCTCCCAGCAATATACTGTGAAAACCTTCTCTCAATCAGTCAATGTAAAACAGTTAACAAATGAGTAAAAAGAACATAAATTAAGTAAATTAAATAAATCACCACGTTTTGGTTTCAGAGGTTAATACAGGGTGATCTATTTAAAACCGTACCCAAATTAAAATATTTCCTTAATTTGGGTACAGTTTTAAATGGATCAACCGATATAAGAAAATTTACTGGGGGTGTAGAAACTACTCGATTAGACTGTGGCGAACCGACGAATGATCCGGTTTCCCTTGAGGGGTGGGTGGGAAAACATTTTCACCCAGAATTGTTCTAAGTCTAAGGATCACTTCAGAAATTATTATTACAATAAAAAAAAAATTATTCAAACTGCAAAATTGCGAAGCAAAATTCCTAAATGTAATAATGATTGGGTTGTTTAACCTCCTCCACAACATCTACGGTCATATGATGGAGGGGACCTACGGCTTTACGTGGAATCCGAACCACGGGTTCTGGGAACCCGGGAACACAGTCTGGACGCGGAGGACGGTCTCCCATCCAACTACGATCCGACCCAATGTCGCTTAAGTTTGCCGATCAACGGGAAGCGGTGTTACGATATTTGATCGACATAACCCTCGGTAACGAGGAAATTACTGATTACATTTCCATAGCAAACTCTTTAAATAACCATTTTATTTCAATAGCTGATAAGCTTCGTTTACATTTACTAAATAATGATCATTCACGTCTACTGAGGTCCAGAATATTATCGGTAAATTACAAAATACAAGAAATAACATTCACAACATATTCAGGTTTGTTAAAGATCAAATATTCGTAACTTTGGCTAAAATTATCAAAGTATTTACGAAGGAATATTCCCATCAATGCTAAAAATTGGTTGTATAACACCCCTGTTTAAAAGGGGTGATCTTGCACTAGCAGCAAATTACAGGACGATGTGTTCATTATCTGTATTCAATAAATTTTAAAAATTGTAAAACTTACAATGGAACAATATTTAGAATCGTACAATTTATTACCTCCAAATCAACTTGACTTGCCTTTCATCAAAATAAAACAATGGAAATTAACTACTTTTAGTTTTAGAGAGAGATTAAATGTCGCTAAAAAGAATGAAGAAATAAGGATGTCTATATTTATGGATTTGAGTAAGGCCTTTCGTGTAATAGACCATATTATTATACTTAACAACAAATTATATCGTTAAGGATTTAGGGGACCTATCAGTGATTGGTTTAAAAGTTATTCGTCCGATAGATATCAATTTGTATTAGTAAAAAAAGGTCTGCTTAACTAAAACGATCGTTAAACATGGTGTACCGCATGGTTCAATCTTAATCCACCGTTATTTTTATTAATATATATAAATGACCTTCCACGCTCTTATGGTATATTTAACTTCATAATGTTTGCGGATCATACGAGTGTGTGCTTTTCTCGCAAAGATGTTAATTCAATTTGTGTCATATTTAAAATAGAATTTATCAAAGTTAGGAAATGGTTGACCTCCAATAAACTCTAAATACCAATAAAATAAATTTCAGGATTTTTACTAATAAACGAAATGTGTATTTTGATGAAATAAATGTTCTACAGATCTACAGAAGCTAAGGCTAACGAAGACCCTAAGATCCACTCTAAGGTTAGCCCGAGAAAAAGGAAAGAGTAGGGGGTTAAAAGAGGAGAATAAGGGGTTAAGTGAGTAGCAAATCGCCGTAAAGGAATGCACTGTAACAAAATTTCTTCGTGTAATTCTAGACAAGAATAATTCGCGGTGGAATCACCACATGAAAATTATACCTAAAAAAAAGATTTGAAGGAATATTGCTATAATGTTTGAACTTAGACACGTAGCCCCTAAACAGGTTTTACTAACTCCTTATACAACGTACTGCACCCATGTATGGGAGAATTTCGCTAACAACGCTTTAAACAGTATCTTTATCATCCCAAAACGAGCAATATGAGATTATTAACTGATGCCGATTTCTATGATTATTCAAATGCATTTTTTAAAGATGTAAACTTATTAAAGATCAAAGATGTAATGAAAGTGACATTTTATTTCCATTTACGAACGTGAGAATAAAATCAACAACTTAGAGTGGATAAATAAATATTTTATAATTCAAGAAATTAATTCATATCGGACTAGAAATAGATCAAAGCAAGTTATTTCTCAATTTAGATTGTCTGCATCTCAAAAATTACCATTTTCATTGGATTGGAAATAAGGAATGATTTAAAAGCTGATAAAAAAATTATTTAGAACGTAAATTCGTTTAAAAACAGAGTTAAAATTTCTATTAATAATGGAATACTAATGAAAAATCTAGGATTAAATCTCCATTACTCTATTACTCGTTCATTTCTCTCGTCTAACTATTAATTCTTTGTATTGTATTGGTATCAATATCTACAATAATGACTTCGTATGTTCCATATTTATGATAATACAGTAATAATAACTTAACAGTAATATTTACTGTATTTCCACTATTAATTCATTTGTGTATTAATCATAATTTATGAGCGACACACGTATTTTATCTCTAATGAATTTGAGAGCCGAGTAAAGCATAAAGATTAAGGGTCAAATTATACGAGATAAATAGACCAATTGATTGTATTACTCTATTACTGTGATATAACAAAAATTATGAATATTTTATAAATAAAAAATGTTTACAAGTATTTTAATTCACCGACTAATTTCCAACTTAGTTCGTTTATATATTTAAAATTAATTAATACTTACGATTTCTGCAAACTTTTTATATTTAATTCGAGAGCCCAGTAAAGCCTAAAGGCCAAATTAAATTACGTAAATACTTCAACTGCACAAATTATTTATTTTGTTAAAATTATTTTAACAATAAATTTTAAATAGTTATTTGGTTCTAGTCACGCGAATTAGTAGTTAAAAAGCGATTTAATATCCGTTCTAGCAGACATAATATACACCAATTCTAAAGAAGATGTGACACCATGTATACCGATGATTGGAACTGATGGTACACAGATCACCTGCTGGTAGGGGTAAAGGGGGGGGGGGATGAACTTAATGTTTAAACAGATACATCACTCAGTCTTTCAACCTTTTACAATTTTACAAAATTATGAATTTAAAAAAAAAAAAAAAAAAAAATCACGTTTTTCAAAGCTATTTTGGTGGTAAACAATCGACACAAAATGGCCTGATGAAATAATAATAATAGAAAACTAGTTCCCGTTTACCATAGACGAGATGATTTTTAGCCTCCATTTTTAATGCAAGACCAGTGAGGAAAGGTTCTCGGTAAAAACGTTGGCAGAGACGAGCAAAATATGCGCATTCAATACCATTCGACTCTTAATCGAGGCTTCATTAAGTCTGCATGACCTACATGAGGCTTCCCGGAGGAAGATCAGCCGGCCAGGAACACGACGAGAACGCAGTGTGGCAGATCGATGCGAAAAACCCAAGATTAAAAGATGAATTTATAAGCAGGTGAAAGACGATTCCATTTTTTATCAATCATTTGCCAACTGAACAAAATATTTAAAGTGATAAAGCCAAACCAACTTTTATTAACTTCCATATATATATATGCTACAGCCTTTTTGCAAAATGGCTGGCCCATTTGCAAAAAGGCCAATATGATGGCTTTTTTGCAAATGGGCATTACAATGCCGGCCACTTTGCAAACAAGCCGGCATATTGGCCATTTTGCAAAATGGCTGGTTATCTAGTCGGCCATTTTGCGAAAAGGCAGAACTTCAGTTAAGAGATTCAATCCAGTTCGATTGAAATTATTGAAATTTAAATTATTGAATGCCCGGTTAGGTTAACTGAATGTCCGGTTAGGTCAAATGTCCGCCCTTGATGATTGGTTAGGTTAACCCTTTAATGCCCCCCAGTGTGTGAAATTTTCATCGTTAACTTTGGAAGCAATTTTAGACCTTCCAGTTCCCAATGTGTGAAATTTAACACATTTCGTATTTTATTAATTATGAACAATAAAACTTTGTAAAATATATTTTTCAATTATTTTGGGTCCAATTAAACGATTTTTATATCCCAATTTTTTTTTTTACTTTTCGACTTAATTTGGGTATGAAAGGGTTAAGGCGTGATATTTTCGTTAAACAACGAAAATATCACTCCTTAACCTAACCAATCGTAAAGGGCGGACAGTTGACCTAACCGGGCATTCAGTTAACCTAACCCGGCATTCAGTTGACCTAACCGGGCATTCACTGTCCAGTTTAATGTGAAGTTCTGCCGTTTCGCAAAATGGCCGACAGCATTACCAGTCATTTTGCAAAATGGCCTGGCATTTAATGCCATATGCAAAAAGGCCGGGTTTTTGGTCCTTTTGCTAAAAGGCCGATTTCGCAGTTATATATATATATATATATATATATATATATATATATATAAATAAACAGATTTCAATAAAATGCTGCCACTGGCCCGAGCGCACAGGGATTAGCACCATAAACACCCTTGGACCACAAAAGCGTCGTGTGCTCCCTCTGGTGTTGAAATATGCGCCAGGCTGTGCAATATACTTAGAGTGAAAAAAAATTAAACTGATTGTAGTGATGTCAATTTCTTAATTGAGGAAATGTAATCTTGCACGATATCAATTGCCACCATTAAAAATTAACTTAGACTCCCCCCGGAAACGAATGCAATAATTGAAGGTGACTCGGCGTGCGCATCTTATTTTTCCAAAAGTTATCAGCGGCGACCTCGTAACCCGTAAATAAGAGGCGCATTGGCCGAAGGTGTGACGGGCGAAGAGGTTTTAGAGTTGAGCGAAATACGTTTGACACTCCAATCTAGAGACTCCTCGTAAAGCTTCCTTAACCTAATGGACGAGGAGAGGGAGAGCCAGCCCCGAACCGAAGGCGGTAGAGGATGGAGACGGCTTTGGGCGAAGCGCCCACATGAGGTAGACGCGGATCGTGATTTTGCGTTTTAGGTTTCAGCTTCGAGAACGACGGAGGCATTCGTAGATCAAGATTTGCGAAGCTTCAAGTCGGAGCGAGCGCACTATAAACACCGATAAAGTTATTACACTTATTTTCACTGCTCTCTCTCTCTCTCTCTCTCTCTCTCAACATCTGCTCCTATACTGGTACCAGAGTCAATGCCGCGAGGCACTGCTTACGAATCTGTTTTTCACGAACGAAAAGTAAACCACAAAATTAAGGCTTAAAAAGGACGAAATAATTATTTTTTTGTCTCCCGATTTTGCACATCGATCACCAATGGACAAAATTGGAGAATCAGTAACGTCGCTAAGAGTTAAATAATTCTGTAATCGACATTTTTTCGATTCAAAGAATGAACTCGCACTCAAAAGAATATAAAATAAACTCACCTGACCAATTTGTGTAGAGTCGTCGGAGTCATCACTACCGGGAGATGGAGATCCCCCAGAATTGGGGGAGCCCCCGCTTCTGGGTCCCGGTGGTCGCTGGTAGTAAGTACCGGGCATCATACCGCCGGCAGTGGCCATCATCAAGTGAGGTGGGTTGTGGGCAGGAACAGCCAAACCGGCGCTCGTATAAACCGGCGTATTGTGCCCGATGCCCTGACCGACGTAACCCGTTGTCCTACCACGAGAGAATCGGTTTAGGACAAAGGAAGGTGAGGGTTGAGGGGAAATCCCGCTAAAGTCATTAAAGGCAGGGAAGAAATGGGGAGGACAGAGGGAGATCAGGTAAATGTTAGAAGAGGGGACTGACACCAAAACGTGTCAACGATTAACCCTTTAAAAAGACCTAACTACGCAAGACATACGAATGATCACCACAAACTAACTACGTACGCCGTACGATCTTAATTTTCACGCCCGCGTTTGAATGGGCGTAAAAAAACTCCGTCCATGGGACATAACGTTTCGCCCACGAATGCAGTACCGAAAGCGTTAAGTTTTTCTATTTATCCGCGGAGAAATTCAATATTTTAAACGAACAAAAAAAAACCATTGTGAAACTTCATTTTTTGGTCCCAAACTGCCGTCTGTGCGGTATACATTTTGCTCCAGGCTCCCTGTCTCGAAAGGGTTAAAGGAAGGGGAACAGTTTATAGAAAAGGCAAGACGGGTGTACTGGACAGATTCGGGCGACACGTGACATAAACACGTCCATAAACATTTTAATCGTTTTATTTAACATTTAATCGAAATGTTTTCAACATTAATGCGTTGGGTTTTGGTTTATTTAAATAGAATGGGTAATAAAATACCAAAGCGTGTGTACGTGCGTGTGTACGTGCGTGGGTTACGTAATTTTTTCATCGCGGAAATAATAGCTTTTCTCGTCGAAGAAATTCACCTCATCCAGAAGGTGTGTTTGAACCGGAGTTTGTGGATAAGGAAAATCTCTCTAGTTTAATCATCAGACCAAGAACTTCTCTACTATGAAAAAAAAGGGGGTTCGCGACTGAAAAATTGAAATTATTATAATTTTTGTCGTTAAAGTCCTACAGTTGAAGAGTTTATTAAAGTCTTCGTTTAGAAGACAAATGAATTCCTATCTCGGCTCTCTCTTCTTCCTCTACTTCCGCTTCTTGATCCCTTCCAGGATTTTTTTATAGTTCAGGAAGTTGAAGGAAGGTGACGTAGTATCGGGTTAATAACACTCCTCCCGTTAACACTTTGAACTCGGCCATCCATCCCGAGATTTACCGCATATACAAATTCTTCTGCTCAAACACACCATCTGGATGAGGTGAAATTCCGGTACGAAAATTTAGGATTTTCAGGGAAAAATCACACTGAAGAATATATATATATATATATATATATATATATATGTCCCAGAAGTCTTGGAGTTTTATTTGGCTGTAACTTTTTCTTTTTTGGTTCATTTATTTATTTTTATTTTTCAATTAAAGTACCCTTGCTGCGATTAATGAAAATGGAATCCTGGACAGTGCGACAAAGAGTGGTTATTGTGGAACTTTATTTGACAAAACTCTCCTATCGTTGTCGCTCAAAAAGCTTTTCGATTAAAATTCAACACGTTCCGCTCCTTCTGATCGAACTATTCGACGTTACGTCACTAAAGTTCGTATGGGAAAGAGTCAGGGAGACGAACCACGGACTGGGCGTCCTCGGACAAGCCGAAGTCCAACTCTGGTTGAGATGGTTCGTGAAAGCGTTGAGGAAAATCCACATCAGTCCGACGACGCAGCCAGGAATTAAACATTTCGAGAAGTTCCTTACATCGAATTTTATTAATCTTTACCCTTACAAAATTCAAATTGCTTAAGAAATTAAACCACAAGATCATTAGAGTCGGATAACGTAACGCTAATGCGATTTTAGATTTACACAATGAAAATGAACATGAAGATTTTCACCAGATATTAAATTTGTTATTAAATTGCAATAAATATATTTTCAAGTGTTACAAACCTTTTTTTATTTGATCCCCAAACAAAAAGTTATAACCAAATAAAACCCCTCCAAGACTTCTGGGACACCCTTTATTTATTTATTTATATATATGGGATGAATTTCACAATTAAACACGTGAAATGAAGGAATGATGCAACCTACAAGGAAAAAGAAAAACGATTCCAAGGCCTTTCATGTATTCCTCTGAATACACGAAAGGCCTTGGAATCATTTTTCTTTTTCCTTGTGGATTTGCATATATATATATATATATTATATATATATATATATATATAAGGCCTACAAATCATAATTGCAACAGTACGTTTTCATTTGTAGAACCCTTACAGTATACAACCGGGACAGATGGAACCAACCAACCGAATACAAGATAATTCGGCAATAATCTACTAGAGAAAACTTTTTGTCTCCCCTCAGAGAACTTATTACATCCGCATTAACACTCATATGGTGATGAAAAGCCGAGTGAAGTGCCTCTTGTGAAGCCTTAGTCATATTTGAAAGTGACCTTAATTTCTCTTAATACCTTTTTGTAATTTTTGGTTTTTAAATTTATTTTTAGCGTTTAATTAATCGTGTCGTTTATTACCTTCGCGAATAGTGTACATTTTTATGGCATTTATCTCCTGCCAATAAATATTATCATCATCATCATCATCACGCACGTTCGGTTTACGATCCTTCCATTTGCTATATAAAATTTATTACCGTTACTGTCCTGTTTAAATACTCGCGCCAAGCCAGACGTATTAAAAGGAAAAAGAGTAAATTGATTTATGCATCATCTTTTACGGATATTAAAGGAAAATCTTTGATAATGTTCCGTATCAAGCAAACCGAAATAACGCGTTCATTATGCGCCCTCCCCGAGGTACTCACTTTCTATGAACGGGACAACAGCAGCCCGAGAAAAGTTGCGATGGAGCTCAAAATATCCAAACGAGCGGTTCAAAGAACTTAAACAGGAATATGGCAATTTAGCTACTCTCGTAGAATTCAAGATCGGCCTACCATAACTATACCACGAGACAGGATTCCATTTTTTTCAACGATTCTCCTTTGAGACAGCTCCAGAAACACGTGCAGCCAATTCAGGAGGGCCATGGAATTAATGTAAGCGAGTGCACTTTAAAAAGAAGGCTTTAAGAACGAGGTCTGGTAAAATTTACCACCAGAAGCCGTATATGAATGATGTAAATAAGAAACAGGCTTCAGTTTGCGAAGGAATATCAAAATTAACGTGATGAGGGGAATATTGTTCCGTGGGGTAATGAATTCAAAACTGAATTTCTTGGAAATAAAAGACGTAGGTTTGGGAAAGAACTATGTCACGAAAAGATCCTATTCAAATGTATGAATAGGACTGTTCAATATAGTAGTGACTCTATTATGGTGTGCTGTTACTTCAGCTCAGCTGGAGTCGAGTCATCTCGTAGAAATCGATGGAAATATAAGACGCGTAGAATTTTGGTTCATCATGCACTACCGCATGGAATTCGTTTAATTAAGGGGTCAGGGGTATTCATCTTCCAGCAAGAACGACTCAAAATATGCTGCAGTACTAACAAAAAAAAACTTGGAGAAGCAGGAACAGACCGGTAAGGACCAAACCCTGAAATTTCCGCCACAAAATCCTTATCTAAACTCCCCGAGCATTTGTGAAAAAAACTCAAAATGCTCTCTCTCAAAAGTGAACCCACAAGCTTATATGGAACCTTTGGCGTATGTCCATTTGAGATGACAAAATTCCTATGGGAAAGTTAGTGAATACGACGTCTTCGAGATGCGAAACCATCATCTATGCTCGAGGAAGACGCACTAAATGTTGAATATTGGCCTGTCTTCGTAAATTACTCGTGATCTACTATAATTTATTTGTACCATGTTTTATTATATTCTATAATCTAGGTCATGCATTAAACTAGAAATACAGTGATCTTATTTTTACCCGCTTTTGGATTATATAGAGGAGTAATCATGTTTTATTATATTCTATAATCTAGGTCATGCATTAAACTAGAAATACCGTGATCTTATTTTTACCCGCTTTTGGATTATATAGAGGAGTAATCAGTGCTCCAACATAGTCACCAAGAAGGACACGGAGCGTGTTAACCTACACTTTAATACTAACCGACCATCAACTCGCCCTTCGAGTAATATACGCTTAATAAAATTACA
Organism: Bathynomus jamesi; assembly: GCA_023014485.1. Lineage (NCBI taxonomy): Eukaryota > Metazoa > Arthropoda > Malacostraca > Isopoda > Cirolanidae > Bathynomus > Bathynomus jamesi. The sequence continues at coordinate 5,505 of JAJOZX010004771.1, read as the reverse complement.
TTAAAACTGCGCAAGGAAGAATTTGCAGTACCCATCCGTACTGCGTGTCGAGGACAAAGAACGTAACTTCAGGGTTGTACTATTTAGTTAAATTTACCCTAAGGTCTTAATGCGTAAAAAACTAAATACTTTTTTTATGTATCCCTTTTAGGGTACATAATTAGCATTCCAAGCAATTATAGTCTTAAAAATGGAACCTTAAAACTTAAAAAACTTACATATTAAACCTTCTGATCAGACTTGAAAACAAATAAAATAAAAATTAGGATTCGTCTTTTTTTTTAAGACTAAAATTTTGACTAAAGTCAATTAAAATAAAAGAAGAATTTAGACGAGTCTTTTCACATTTAAATTTAAGATTAGGCAAGACTTTTTTTTTTTTCTCTTCTTTTTTTAAGATTTCGACTGATTGACATTTAAAAGATTCAAAACTCCACTTCGGCTTTTGATTATTTATAAAATCACAGACTCCTTCCAAACCTTTTTTTTCTTTAAATATGAAGTAGAAATGTCACTTAATTTATGGAACAGTAATATTACGGCTTCAGCTTGATTTCTGATGTAATGTTCATAGGCTCGTTGAGATACTAGATTTGAACATAAAATCAGTTTCCACATCGTATATGATTCTACAGTCAGCCTCAAATCAATGGAGAGGCCTAGATACGGCCAATACGCGAATCTACGACACTTACCATTAACATTTACCTATATGGTACGGTAGTCCGTACAGGGGTACCCATCAATTCATCCCAAGGTGTAATGGACCGAATCATCATAACACGAAAAATTACTCGTGAACTATAAAGGACGAGGCGTCTAATTAGTTTTCTTATTAACGACAAAAGAATCACGATAGAAAAGAAGGTGCGACGATAACGAAGTAAAAAGGTGAATAAAGAGGAAAATATTATTATTAAAAATAAACAAAAACTTCGCAATTTGGTATAAAGTAAAACTTCGTTTATTTCGTATAAAAATTGATCAAAATAAAAATCTAAACTAAAATGGAATTTGAAGATAAAATCAAACGCTGTAACAGACTCGCGTGAAAAAATGTCAAACAAAAGTTTAAGTACGAGATCACGCTTCTACAGGGTGTCCCATAAGTCAGGTCTCGTAGGAAAATTTATTTTAAATTAAATTTACAAAAAAATAATACAGAAATTAAACAAATGTTCAAATTGATGTCTTATTTTGGGAGTTTTCTTTTGTCGCGGGTAGAATAACACCAGTGGCTAATATTGAAGCGAGTTACATATAAAAAAGCCTCCGCCTTTTCCTCGGGAGTGTAACTCCCTTGCATATTAGCCATTGCGCGTTATTCTACCCGCGACAAAAGACAGCTCCCAAAATAAGACATCAATTTGAACATGTTTTAGTTCTGTATTACTTTCGTAAATTTAATTTAAAATAAATTTTCCTCGGAGACCGGACTTATGGGACACCCTGTATATTAAGTCCATCTAAAAAAGTTAAAAATTGGGTAGATAAAAACATTTATTTCTCAATGTATCACAGTTTTATATGACATGTTGAATTATTATCATAAAACTATCTCTGTGATAATTATCCGCACAAAAGACCTTTTGGAGTTTATACGACTATGTAACGCGGGGGCGGGGGATCCCAAACTTATTTCCTTCTGTACAATCTGCAACAAAATTAACTCGCCGTGTACCATTACTCTAAAAAAAATTCAGGGCAGACGTATAACGCTCGTTGTACGATCTAAAAAGTTTTATTACTCCAAGCTACAAAATCTAAAAGTTGTCTTACTTTTTATTCTATTGTTCAGAGAGATTAAGTTTTTAATATATTTACGTACCACTAAACTCGGTCGAGTACCATCAGTGGTACGCGTACCATTCTGGAAACCGCTGGTGTAATGGGTATGCCCTTTAGAGAGTACGCCTATTCCATGAACTTCAATTTACTTCATATTATACCTTTAAAATCATAGGCTAGCAAGATGGTTCTTTATGATTTTGTGACTAGACTAGAATGGTGTTCCCTTGACGGGAGTAGGAAGTCTATTCCTCCGTGATGAGTAATCTCTAGTGATATTCCCTTCTATCAGCATCAGTGTGTCTCACCATAATTTCCGAGGTCTTATTTGTCTGGCGAAAACTGCAACACCCAGTCAAGGAAAATGGTAGTAGTTCTACAGTCTCTGTCGCTCTTTTACTGATGTTTATTGACAAGAAACGGAGTTTCAAGACAGGATTTTTTGGATCAATTATACATAACTTTCTTTGCAAAGATATAGATAATTATTTCTACTGTCAGTTTTTATATTTAACCAATCAACGAGTTGCATAATCGCTTTTATTTCCATGTCCACCTTAGGTTCCAAATTTTGGCATTTAAAAGTCATGTAGTAAAGACGAGTAACATCATCTCAACTTGAAGAGGACAACAGGATATACAACCAAATCGTTTACAACCAGTATTTTTCTTTCAAGAACGTTGAATTTGTGCTCCAAATTTTGTGGGCAAATTTAGTCTTTTTTCTACATGCTTCACTTGTACTCTGTTCAAAAAACTGTGTGAAAGACAGCAAGATATTTTACTGTGTGAAAATTACCAATTTTTGTTATGGTTTCATTCTATGATGCACAGAGATCGGCCTAAATTCATTTTGAAGCCAATAGGACTGCAGCGCTTTCGTGTTATGCTTGTTCTTCTTAGATCTTTCTAATTCAATCGTTTGACCTCGGTGAACAAACGAAATGTCATCCGCGTATATTTGTAAATTTAAAAATATCGTTAATTTACTCAAAGAAAAGAGGAATTAAAACTAAGCCTTGTGGAACCCAACTTTTTTTTCTTTAGTCGAGACCAGCGACACCTCTGTGCAAGATAATCTTCAAAACGAAATGCGTGTTGTGCGTACTACCATAGGCGTATGGGATGGCACTTTACTTGGGGGTGGAGGGGAGGAAATTTGCAGGCCTGAAAATTTTCTGGGTGCCCTATTTCCGCATAAGCACTATGTGTAGCATAAAATAACACAAAGGTTAGATAGAGTATGAGTAATATATATTAAAGCCTTTTTGATATAAAAAACATTACAATTTACAAAAACGAGATAAAATTTTGCTACAACATTTCTAAATGACAAGCAAAAGTACGGCATTGCAGTTGATATAGAATTCACTAAGTCCTCAACTTACGTTTTAATTATTAACTACAAGTATAGTAGCAAGTAATTAATTCACCTCAAAAAAAAAAAAAAAAAAAAAAAGTCAGGAAAAATTTGCCCTGAAAATGCTCAATTCCCTAGTCCTGGGAGAGTCGCCGACCCCGACCCCCCGCCTGATACGCGTATATGTACTACACACTTCTTCTATAGGCCTATATTCAGGTAGCTCGTCAGTTTGCTGTATTTTCCAATTAGCCAATGAGAGATGAACTCGCAACTTACTGACCAGTCTAAGATGGGATCGCTGATACACCCTTTGCACTAGACTGTACAAATGGCTATAATGAAGTAATTCTTCAAAAGATCGAAACCGTCGATATGCTTAACACGACCTTGTAGAGGCGTACTGTAGAGTAATGTATTTTCAACACGTGACAATGAAGGTCCTCGCTTTCTCTCTGTATCGTGATGTACTTAAATTAAAATATAATTATATCTTCACGCCTTTTTAATGTGTCCTAAACCTTTACGAACTTTTTCCTTTCTGCTAATTTTATCTGTTAAGAAAAACCGTGCGTCTATTATGAAACCATATTTAATCATTAAAGACCGAAAAAACAATACCATCACACTAGGATACAAAAATACCAATAAATCCAATATAGTCTTTCAACTGAGCAATTTTACCCAAACTTGCCATCAACCCGCACGTGTGGGTGAACCCCTTCGCGTACCTTACTACCAATTAATAGCAGGATTCGCATCAATCATTCCGGACCTAAATTTTCACCGCGCACTATTGAATTATTTGGAGAGAAAAACTCCAAATTTGAAAGGTCAGATTCCACCATTTTATACTTACTGAGCTGCCATTATAGGTCCGTGCTGGGAGATGGGGGGAATGTACAAATTTTGAGGGGGAAACTGGGGATTATTTCCCCCGTGAAGGCCACCGACAACACCCATCTAAAAGTAAAATAAATAAATTTATTTTGTAATATAAATATATAATTTATTTCAAAAAAGTAACACGTGAATAATATTTATGATGAAAATAATCATAATAATTTCTTGTTTTAATTTGTTCTTTGTTTATATATATATATATATATATATATATATATATATATATATATATATATATATATATATATATATATGCAACAGAAGAAAAAAATCGGGTATAAATTTAATGACTAAATTCATTCTTACCTGATACATGGCTTGTGGGTGGGTGTGTTGTTGTGGGACTGCGTGGGGTGTTGTGTGGGGGGGTTCGTGGCCTCCCATGGAAGTGGAGGTCATCGAGTTCATATCGGGGTACGTATCCCCATTCCCACCTCGCCCAACGCCACTTTCGTAAGAGCTATAATTACCCTGTGGTCAAAAGAAAAAAAAATTCGCGTTAAGACGATTCATAGTATAAAAACTCACTAAAAACTCTTTCGAACATGGGACAAACAATCACTTTTGGCGAATAAAAAAAAAAAAAAAAAAGATAAGATCGAACGTTTGAGAAGTTTATTTACGACACATTTATGAGGACCGCTTTTCTTTTTTTTTTTCTTTTTTTGCATGACGTCTCTCTTGACTTCTCTAAAGAGATTCGAATCTCCGGTTAACTCCATAATCTTCCATGATATATCAACTCGCGTTCACTCCTCCTTCAACAGACCTTTTGGGGGTACGTCGCGGCCATGTCGCTACACCGCTTCCTATACATCAGCGAATGGGTGACCATCTTCTCCGTTCCGATGATGTAGCGACCAGTGGTTCGGATTCCACGTAAAGTGGTAGGTCCCTTCCGTTAAATTACCTTTTTTTGTTACGAACGAGGTTAAACAACCTTAGTGACTGACGCGGCTACAGATATAAAATATCAAACTATTCCACAATAGGTTTTGTAAGTAATAACTAATCGATAAGCAACGAACCCACAACAGTCAAAAAATTCTTACGAGTACCAACGATTCTCCCAAAAAGTGTTGAAATGAAACCAAGCCTACTCTAGTTTTTTTTTTTTTTTCTTTTAAAATTATTTTACCGGTTGACTGGAAACTGATCTCGTTAAATCTAATAGATAGGCCTACCCGTAAATTCCCATAAAATGTCCCATCAAAATTAATACCCATAAATAAGGAGTTATGATCCGTATCGGCATTCAAATAATGGAAACTAATCACATTTTTGTTTTGAGGGAAAGCAAGGAAATCAAACCCATTTGGCGAACCACATCTTCAGACAATTCGATTTTAAAAGGTTTTCAACTCTCTAAAAAGGTTACATTTATAAAAAAAAAACCATCAAATTAAACCTTTTCAAGTTAACCAACTTTTTTTTAATAATATCATATATTATTA